>JAMRYI010000348.1:0-164237 GCA_029231635.1 Ditylenchus weischeri
TTTTTATACCTTTCTAGTTTGGACCACTTTCGCGTTCAATCTGATATTGATGACCTTAAGGAAGGTACATAAATTATGTCAAACTGGCAGGTCTTTTCGGGAGCAAACCGCCCCCCCTGTCAGAAAATGGTAGAATGTGCCTGAAATCGACAGAAAAGTCGGCAAAAGTTCAAAACTTCGGTAAATTTTTTTGTTTTAAATGGAGAGAATTTTCGGCTCAACATATTAGTTCTATAACATTAATAAAATGTTGATTTGCAAGATTTATTCCCGCAAGTAATCTCGCTCCACTAATCTGTTATAAGTCTCATATAGTTATTTATCTATCCAAAAGACGTTAAACAGGCCGAAAAAAGCACTGCCATAAATGTCAATTTTGTTCATACAAATCTATTTTCATCAAGCCAAATCCAGTTTTGCCAAAAGTACATGTGTGTGTATATGGGTTTCATGCTTTCTAAGGTTTGTTGGTGTTGCACCAATTGTTGGCCTGCAAAGATATGCGGGCGTGCCTGTGTCCATCCATTATCTCGGGTGCTAGGCCATTACTCCTTCTGCTACTACTATTAGTTTGCTATTCTTGGCAGTGGTGCCTCGCACACTACCCTGTTGCTTTGGCTGTCTAACCTGTCTATTTAGTCTTCAAACTATTTTTATATAAATTAAAGCAATTGGTCTGCTGAACTTTTAATTGTGTGTGCTTATGTAATATTTTCGCTTGCACAGTCTTAGTTTTAAAAGTATCTGGGCTATAACGTATGCGTCCTTTTAGCTATCTTATAATCCTTTTTTACTAATGAACTTTGCTTAGTAAAAGCAACTTGAAATCTGAACTTCTAATAAAAAAATTTAGGGTAGCTTAAATTTGCATAAAGATAGTAAAAGTCGAAAAACCTCACCTCGGTTGGGGGTAGAACCCATGACCAACTTTCACTGGCCTCCACTGCTCCACCGAGGCAATCAACCCCGAACTGTGTTTTTCATTACTTATTCTTGGTAGAGCTCTCAACCAACCTCCATACAAAATTTACATTCTCAGAGTATTTATGTATGTCCCAGTAATAATTTTATAGAAAAATGCATGTTTTAAACTTAAAAATAATGACCAAATCATCAGGGCAATTTTGAAATCTCGGCCTTTTTCGAAATCCATTTTTTAAACTAATTACTACAACTTTTACCGAAAATTTGTAGTAAATTAATAGGCAATGCAAAAGTCATTTCTCTCCTCATGTTTCATCATCCAATCCCATCCTAAAAACGAGATTTGAAATGAAGAATAGAGAGAACACGTCACAAATTAGCTGGGAGCACCATTACCTGTCCCTTCTTTCAAGGCCATCCTCAACTTGACTATTTTTCCTCTGTTTTGTTCTCCCTGCCTATTCTTGTTTTTTCTCCAGTTACAAAGAGTAGTGGGAGAAGGAGTAGCAAAAAAACAGAAAACGATTTGTGATGACGCTCCAAGAGGCCTGCTATGTCTGCCCTTTCAACCAAAAAATTTGACTTGTAATTTTTCTCCTTCTCTTTCTTTGCTATATGTTCACTAGAAATGTCAAATCATTGTGATGATCTAGTAAAATGTCTCAAAAAGATTTATGCCACAAAAGGGGACTAAACCCGAGAGCAAAAAATACATTTTTCTGTGAATTTTTTATATCTGCAAACTTCTTTATCCCAAGTCTACCAGGTAGACAAAACGTCCTCAATTTTTTGATAGAATTTTAAAGGGTAGCTCAGATACCAAATATGATCAAAATTGAGTATAGTAAGTATTTCAAAATGTGGGCACTCCAACTGTGGTCATATCTCAGCAAATTATCAAACATGCTAAAGTTTCTGATTTCTGAAGATAATTTAACTGCTTGAATGTTTTGAAATTGGTACTTTTTGTAGTAAAATACAATTTAAAAAAAAGCTTCAACAAACACCCTAATTGACCCTGCGACTATTTACACCACTTGCTTGTGCTTAAATCATCAAATTAATAAAATTTACTAATTTCTACATCTAAATTTTCTTTCACAACCAGTAACCCAGAAAATAAATATTCATATAGCCGCCAAAAGTGGCAGACTTGGCTAGACGTGCTAGTAAAAATCGAATTTTTTGCTTTTTTTCCTTGTTACTTGGAGTCTCTCTTCTGTCCCTTTTCTCCCCTTCCTCCTCCTCACTTTTGCCTCTTTGATAATAATGATACAGAAGAACCACGAAAAGACGACCAAGGTGTTGTGCTAGTACAGTGGTGTGCATTATACTAGTACTGTGAATATTCAGAAAAGCGCTCTGTCTTTGCCCTGCTCTGTGTTTTGTTGTTGTTTTTGTGTTATACTCCAGATGTTGTTTACTATTACTAGTATTATTTTGCGAGAGCGTATTTTGTTTACTCTACATCATGTTTGTGACCACATTTTTTCGACAAATTTCGGCCTGCGTGTGATTGATGAACTTATTTAAATTCAAAAAATTAGTTTTGGATTTTTTACAGATCAGTCGTATGAATGCAAGAAATCAACAGTTACAATTAGTTAGTTTTTAATCCTGCAATTGATTTTTTTTATCATGTGGGGGTTTTCAGACTGTGGAATGCCGGCAGATTAGAGACGTCACATTATGTGCCTTCCATACTATTTTGTTGCATAGAAGTGTGGGAAAGGTAATGAGCTCAATTAGTATTGATTCTTGGTTGAATCCTATTTTTGTATTTTTCAGTTTAAATACACCTCCGACGTCAACTACACGCTCGGCTCAATTGGCGTTGAAGAAATCGACTGTGATGGTGTGTTCATGTGTTTTGTCTGATCAAATTGTTAGCAAAATGTTTAAATTGGCTAATTTTCAAATGGTCGTGGGAGACCAAAAATTGACAGTGGGATATTAGTGGGATTAACAACAACAAATGTTTGACTACAAGCTACAGTCGAACTACAATAACCCGGCACCCCCAAAAAGCCGGCACCTTGGTCTAACTGAATTTGGTTAGCCTTACTAAGCCTTAGCCAGTAGAGAAATAAGGTGAATTAAAATTTTTAAAGACTTTTGACCAAATGGCAGGCATGTGCACGGGCCGTACTTTTGGGAAAAATTATTATCGGCCCAGCCCAGGCCTACCGTCAGTTTTGAAATTTATTTTGTATTAAAAATTATACTTTCGTGTATTATCTAAGCAAATCTTAGATGAATATAAAGGGATTATAGTTTAGCAGAAGTCTTTTGTCTTGTCCGATCTCAACTTAATCTTAGAAGTCAAGCCTATGCACCGTTCGAAAGCTTATCACTTTACTTTCAAACGGCATATAAGTTTTCAAAAATATCAAATTTCTGAATGCTTGACTTAGGAGGCTATTTTCTTAAAATGCAGTAAGAAAATAGGAAATTCTAAAGACGCCATTGTGTTCAGGGATTGTAAATAGGCTATGTATGCAAAAATTTGGCATGCCTGAAATTGAATCAAACTCGTAATATAGGCTAAGTTAAAAAATTAGAAAAAATCGCTCTTAAAGAGAGCCGGAATCGGAATTACTATTTATCGCGGGCTTTTTCCGGGCCGGCCCGGCCCGTGGGGGATTTTTAAAATTACGGGCCGGGACGGCCCGTGCACAGGCCTGCCAAATGGGTCGAACTCAAGGTCGCACTATATCGTGGTCGCACTGTAACGGGTTTGACTGTAATGCTAAATAAACAGTTGAGATTATTATCTTTGAAATATTTGACGGCGTGAATTAATAATTTAACCAGCGATATTAGTAGAGTTGGCTCAGAATTGATATTTGGATCGGAAGCAAAATTTTAGTTTTGCTAAAACCAGAATCGGAGCCGGAAAACCCTGTATTTTGGCGAAAACAGCTACTTTTTACATGCTTTTCACTTTATTTTGATTGCATGGGCACAAATATTCCTCTAACAATCATTTTACTTTTTATTTTGCTACCGAATGGTATATTGGGTTTTTCAACATCGTAACGACACTATGTGATGTTCCTTTGCAAGACTTAAAATCAGTTGAGCTAAGTTTATAATATTGGTAGAGTTGACTCAGAAATTCATTTACCGTGTTTCCTCTAATAAGGCGGCCCCCCTAAATTCAAAAAACGTGTTTGTGGCATTTTGTTAACCAATTAACTCAATTTGTGTGAGCTGCACACGAACCAAAAGGTCTTTAACTAGTTTCACTATTGCAGAAATCGATCTCACTTATGTACGGGTCAACAGTCCAGAATTGGTATCCGATGTGGACATCAAGGTGCGCGACTTTGCAGATGCTATTCAAGCTGCCATTACGGATGGGTACTTTCTAAGCGGGTCCTCTCCCCACTCTTCTCCCGGTCAGGAAGGCAGGCTCCATGGGATTGGTAAGTACTTCTAAACCAACTAAAACTCCAATCCTCAATCAAACCTCATTTACAGACAGATGGGAAAACTTGTTCGGAGCCCAGATCCGGCTGGAGTTCTACCAGCGGCGCAAACGCAAATGGCCCATCCCAGAAGACCATGTGCCTTGGGAAGTCTGGGAGCTGCAACTGGATGTGGTGCGCACCCAAAGCAATGGTTAGTTTGGAGTCTTGTCGAGTATATAATTAGTTTTATTTGGGATGTTCAGAAGACTTCTATCGGATGCGCGAGTTTGTGGGTGAAAAACTGAGTGAAACTGTTTTGTCAGTGTGCGAGATGGTCAACAAACCGCAGTACCTGCCCAAAATGCCAACTCGGTCGGACCTGCCGTCTGTGTATGATGACCGCTTCAGTGACTGCCATCCCTATCTGTATCGTGTAGAGTCTGATTATGGTTGGTTGTGTTGAAACTGTTAAGAAATCTTATTAAAAAATTTTTGTTTTGGAAGAAATGTTATAACAGATAGGGCATTAATTCATGGTTCTCAAAACCTACAAAGTTGTAAATTTTTAGGAAATCATTTTTTATTGTTCAACATAAAACCTGCATAATTTTTGTAGGCTTTTTGCAGATTTATGTAGAGGCTTATTAACATGAGTCGTTTTTATTTTTTTTGCCTATTAGCCATAGTGATGATATAAAAGAAGACGAAATAAAGTTGAAAAAACACATGTTTCTACTAAAGTCTATTATTAGTTCACAACACTACACAAAACATTAGGTCAGTTAAAAGACCTGACCTCTTCCTAGTCATGGCAGTTTGTAATTTTTGAATTGGCGGGGGACCATCCTAATTAGGTCAATAATGTTTTCGAATGTTTTTGTTTGCATTTAAAATTTGTTCAAAATTTTCAACCATCCACTAGTCGAGCCCAACGTTGCTTGACACTGCCAGAACGGGCCAGTTAGGCTACTTCCATTGCTCTACGGTTATCTACAGCGAGAAACTGTTCTATATTGACCAATAAGTAAGATCCAATAAGTAAAATACGAATAAGTAAAAATAATTTGA
Source organism: Ditylenchus weischeri (assembly GCA_029231635.1). Lineage (NCBI taxonomy): Eukaryota > Metazoa > Nematoda > Chromadorea > Rhabditida > Anguinidae > Ditylenchus > Ditylenchus weischeri. Next base: position 5,406 of record JAMRYI010000348.1, read on the forward strand.
AAACATTATTGACCAAATTAGGATGGTCCCCCGGCAATTCAAAAATTACAAATTGCCATGACTAGGAAGAGGTCAGGTCCTTTAAAGAGCAAAAATGACAAAAAAGTGAAAAATTTCTACATTTCAAATAGTGACAAATGTCACGTTGCCAAACAAATGTTTAAAGCAACGAATTTAGGTTCAAAACTACACGAAAATGCATCCAAGGCCAGCTTTATGAAGAAGTTGTTTTTGGACACTCTTACCTTTACCAGTTAAATGCACCATAACCTTATCCCTAACAAATGAACACCCCCAAATACCTATTGCCAGCTCAATAGATGCTTAAGTTGTCGTTGTTCTCTCCAAGCCTACTTTGAAATCTGCCTCCAGTTGTGTGTATGTGTATTGACTAATAAATGATGATGTTGTTGTTCTACCACAAACCATTGCTTTTACTACTACTCCTAACTCCTTCTTATGTCTTTTCTGTCCACTCTTTCTACCCGGAACTGTAAAAATATTCTCAGGTTTTTGTGTTTTTGCTATTTGTAGAGAAGTAAGCACAGGATCAGACCTCACTTCATTTGTTTCTTATAATCTGATCTTTGGCTTCCATATGGATTTGTAGTACTTCCGAAAAATTACCTTGTTTTAGACCTTCGTAAGTAACTTGAGAATTTCTCAAATCGGCTACAGTACTATAAAGACATTTAAAGCCGAATTTTTTCACCATTGTCAAAAAGGATCAAGCCTTCCCTAAATTGTACAAACTCAATTCAAGATTCTTCTAATAATTCTCCCTTAGCTCCACTAGTAGTAACATCTGTGTTCCAATTGGTTATTCCGATATTATTTTCCTATAAAAACCAATCCTTGCTTGGCGAATAGTCATAGCTAATTAAACAAAATCTTTTCTATTTTACGTTTTTTCTATTTTCTAATCATTCAACCTTTTTAGTGGGTAGTTTTTCCTTTTTGTAGGATTTTTTCCATGTATTTTGTAGCTATTGTCTTTACTGCTTTCACAGAGCGTTCTCATTTAGTGATCTAGAAGACTAAACAATGGTTTTTTGATGTACTTCATTTTTTGGTTGTAATAAAGTGTACAGAACTATTTGTTGCACAAAAACAAAACTAAATTTGCAAAAAAAACAGAAAAATGTTAAAACTACATGTATGCTTTCAAACTTGTCTGCTATAGTCGGCCAATAATTTTTCTTTAAAAACTTTTACGCCGTTGTTGAAGCTTTATTTGGAACAAGAATAATGGACGAAGAATAGTAACTTTCTCAGTAATGATGAGCATTCTATGCTTGTACAGTCAAGTTATGTCTGAGGGCGGTCCCTAGAGGGTTTGCTGAAGCGAGACATTTTTTAGTCAAACCCAACCAAATAGAGCCCAGAGAGGGGACAGTTGAATTGATGTTTGACTGTATAACACAAAATAAAGCACTGGATAAAATGGCCTCAAAAGTTTGTGTGGCCACCCCCTTGTCAGAAATTCCTGTGTACCGCACTAAAAAGATGCTGCATAAAATTTTGCCTTTAGTATAAAACAATAACAGTCTCCTCCTAAGGGAACGTCCATAAGTTATGTCCGACTGACAGGCCGTTTTTGGGAATCCTATGTGTCAGAATGGGCTTGACCCCAAGCATTTATAATATGTTAATTGCATATTTTTTAAGCACACAAGCATAAAAAGTCTTGTTTTATGTCATAATATCCAAAAAATAGGGGTTTGGTAGATTACCGTTTATTCTCTATTAAACGACACTCTCTAATAAATAGGCACCCTTCATTTTTTGACTAGGATTTCAGAGTTAAGACCATTTTAATTAAAATTTAGGCTAAATTTGACAAAAAATTTAAATAATTAGCGAAAATTTGCGAAGAAATCTGACATTCCTGACAGAAAAAAACCGTTGTCAGATTGGCATTGGAGCCCCCACCCCCTCTTAGTCTGACATAATTTATAGACGTTCCCTAAGCTTTTTCATTCCAAATATTTTAAAAACTATGTGACATAAATTTAAAAATCATAATTTCCTTTTTAATCAGAACCGTCATCAATCAAATAAACAGGTGTGTTCTTGCTAGAAGAGACTTGGTGGTTTGGACTACATGGCGGTGATCTGCCTTCAATGCGGTTTGCTCTTTTATGGGGGATTTCCAATGCAACCTCATCTGCTTGCCGCTTTTTCTTGTTTTTATTAGTATAGTTGATATAGTCCGCCTAAAATAGCCATGTATTAAGGAACATTTATTCTAAAAAACTGTTATTCTAACCTCTTCAGTGCACTTTCGAAATAGGAGATTTGTTTGACTACCAGCTATTCTTTCATCATATTTATTTGACCACCCCTGAATAGTTCTCATAGATACCGTATATATATATTCTAATAGAACGACACCACCTTGTTCACCCTCTTGGCATTGTGTTTTAACCCACTTTTTCTCAACTACTTTAGAGAAGTTATCACCCATTTTGTAGCCAGTGAGATGAGCTACAAAATGAGTACTAACTTGTCTGACAGAAATCTCGAAAAGTGGGCCAAAAACACAATGCCACAAACACGTTTTCTGAACTAGGAGGTGTCGTTCTATTTAATAATACGGTATGTGATCTACAGTATTTTTTCTCTTATGCAGGGCGTCCCAAAATTACGCGTGCATATTTTGAACAATTGGTCAAGGGCTTCCGCGGACCGGTGAAAACCCAAAAATTTTTTTGAGGTTTCAGCCAACAATTCAATAAGATATAACTGAAAATTAGCTTAAAATAACTTAAAAAATATTTAATTAGCGGAGATAATATAGCTGCTCGACCATTTATAAATAAAAGATTGGATGAAACTTGAAAGGAAATGTAAAAGGCAGGAATTCAAACAAAGTTAAAAAATGCACGCGTAATTTTGGCCCACTCTGTATAAGCCTCTTGCCAAAAGTGAGAAAATGCGCATAATATGTAATTGTAATATTTATTTAATTATAATATTGTGATTATAATATAATATGTAATTTTTAAATGTGTTTTGGAGTCATATATTATTGGCGAAGCGATGTTGTGATGTAAACAAGACTTCTGCAATAGGCTGAATTAGTAACACCAACATCAGAATTGCTTACTTTCGTCAAGGGGGAGGAAAGTTTTTAAAATTTTAGCTCTAATTAAATGTTCTTTTACTCTCTATGATAGCCAACATGAAAGTTAAGAATTTTGGCTGCACATTGTTATATTAAATGTTGCAGCACGTTATAGCAATTGTAGAAAAAAATTAAAAAATGTCAATCAAACCATTGAAAAAATCCAAAAAAGGATGGATTTTTGGACAAAAAGCAAGTCTCAGGTAGTTTTTTGGCCTGCGACTCATCCAGAGTAGTTTTTAAACCGTGTGCTGATGGTTTTGTTGGATTGCCAAGAGCCGGGGGAACATTTTGATATCAAACTTGTTGATAAAAGTTGAAAAAATAACGTAAAAAATAGGGTCTGCACCTAGGAAGGGGGAGGGGTGTGGACCTTCGACCTAAGCGATGCGTATATAATGTCCCCTCCCCCTTTAAAATGATGCTTTGAACATTAAGGCTAAATAGAAAATATGTCAATTTTTTTCGAATGTCATGTTTTGCTCATCAACTATCAGGTCATTTTTCGAAGAAATTTTAAAGTCTAATGTTAGTGTTACCGATCCAATTTGTAGTTCTACACAAGCTTTGTTGCCGCCAGATTTTCTACAAAATATGGCTCCAAATGACATTTAGGAATATATATTAGAAATATCTTGTCACTTTTGGAGAGGGGACTTATTAGAACACAGTTAAGTGTAGGGTTGGCAACAGTTAACTCGACGTTTTCAATTTTTTTTGACATTATTTTTGTTTTTTGTGTGTTTTTTACTAAAATTTAGAGCATGTGACTCCGCAAATGAAAGCCTTTGTCAGTGGCTACACAGTGGCATAATTTTTTTTTGATCCAGTTCCCAAAAATGGATCTATTTAATAAAAACAATTTCGAGTCAGACTACTCGATTCCGAGTAATTTCAGTAGTCTGACTCGAAATTGTTTTGTTAAAATCATCCATTTTTATGAACTGAATCAAGAAATTTTATACCACTGTGTAGCCACTGACATAGGCATTCAGTTGCGTGGTCACATGCTCTAAATTTGATGAAAACACACAAAACGAAAAATAGAGTCAAAATTTAAAACTTTGAGTTTCCGACTGTTGCCAAGCCTAGTTAAGTGCCTACCAAATAATGCACTTGATAAGCGATGTCATCATCATACTGCAAAATGGCCACAATTTTAGCTTTGTAGAATGAAGCGGTCTTGGTGCATTTGCACATGATTATTTCATTCAACTTCCAGATTGAGCCTGTACTAAGTATTTTGTCTTTGGCTGTCAAGTTGGAAGGACCTGCTTCTTCCCCTATCTAAAATATATAGGTTTAATTTAATTCAAATGTGCTGAAAATATTTTTGGTTGTAAGTAAATTCCAAATTTAATTATGCTCAATAACTTTCTAACGAAAAATGAATTTGCAAAATGAGTGTAATATTAGTGATGCGCAGGGATTTGGTCAAGATCGCGATTTGGCACAAGCCAATGTTAAATCACCAATTTGGCGGTACTTGCACATAGTTACCACCGCGCAAGGAGCTTGGTGGGTTAGAGATATGCGCACCCACTTACTTTAGACACGATTCTGAGCAAGGCTATTGATCATAAAATGCATTTTGAAGCTCTTTTTGCCCAGTCTCATTTTAAAAAGCATTGTAAAACAGAGAAATGGTCGAAAAATCAAAGTGCCTAAAACTCAGTTTTTTATTCAGAACTCAAAAATAATGCCTTTTTGAGCTTCTGAGGTGATTTTAGGTTGATATGAGGTATTTGAGAAAGATTTTAGAAAAAGTTGATTGCGGAAGGGGGATGTACATTCAAGTAGTGTCACCAATTTTTTATTTTTTGTATTAAGCATTTAAGTTTTTAGCCAAGCGTGAAATTCTGGTTCGGAATTTAATTTAAAATCCAAATTTGCTGCCTATCCGACCATAAAAACGTTTTAGCTCAAAATTCTGAGTGAAAATTTGTCATATTTTTAAGTCTTATGTTAACCTTGGTGTCTGTTGATCATGTCTTTGTCCTGGTTAATAGCCTCCTTCTCCGATTTCCCTAATGCCTTTAATTTTTCCGCTAGGTCTAAAGAATAAATCTTAGCAATCAGAGAAAAGTCCATGATGTTTTCTTTGAACATTTTCTGAATTCGTTCTAGATCCCGAGAGGCCTAAAACAGTTTAATCATTAAACAATTTAATGGATAAAAATGGCTTTGAGAAAATGTCTATATACCGTATTTCCTCTAATTAGCGCACCCCCTCCCTGATTCAAAATCGTGTTTTTGGCATTGTGTTTTAGCCCTTTTTGATCCCTTCTCAGGCAAGTTACCAACCATTTGTAGCTCATCTTTCCAGCTACAAAATGGTTGGTACCAGAATGATCAAAAGTGAATCACTAATGTAAACACGATTTAAATCAGCAGATCGCATTAGAAGAAATACGGTAGCAAATACGTAAATGTACTTTTTAAAAATATTTGTACTTGCTGTTAATAACTTGCATGATTTCAGTAAATTTTCGACTTTTATTCCATTTAGTTATTTTAGAAGCAAAAAGTAAAACGGCTGGTATTGTTGTTAAATTTAGTCAAAATAGGTTTTATTGACGAAATTTAAAGATTTAGCAAAAAAATGATTCCAGTACATGTTTGTTTTCTCAACAACTGCATTACTGAAATCATTATTCTGCTAAATTTTGAAAGTTTATCAACAAAATCTATCTTTCAACTACATTTTCGTTACTTGTTGGAATAAAATTTTCAAAAAAGAATTAACATTTTTCAATAAAATGTTTTATTCCGGCGAAAGTGAGTTAATTTTTTTATTGAAAAACATAGTTTTGACTCAACATTATACCTTAGTGGTCAACTCTTTGGTTGAGCGCATAACATCCAATTGATTCGCAAGATCAGCTTTGGAGTAGATTTTAGGCAAGTTAAGCTGGGAGCTTGTATTAAAAAGGTTGTTGAGTTGGGCAGGAATGTCCTGCAATTTTTTGTTTTGTTAATAAAAAATTTGACGTTCTTCAAAAGTTACGTAGAACTGGTTGAAAGCTTGCCCCAAATCAAATTCAATCTTCTTAAAACCCTCTGCCAACACTGTGACACAGGGAGCTGTTGTAGAGATCAGCTTTTTGATCTCATCGTTGACTTTATGGTGGTACTTGTCACTTGCGAAATCTGCAGCTTCAATTAAGTTATGAGATTTGTGCTTTTTCAAACCACAGAATCCACATAACAACTCCTAAATGTTTGCAAAGTATCATTTTTTTGCAAAATCCATCGGCATAAATTTTAGTTGAAAGACATAAGAAGTGTTTTAAAGGGGGAGGTGAACTTTATATATGCATTGACCTAAGTCGACTGTTCTAATCCCGCTAGGTGCACATTTCACTGACGTCTAGGTCCAAAAACTTTCGAGCAATTGATTGCAACCATTCCCAGCACAATTTGACTGTCACAAAATGCCCTAATTTCGGGATTTCAAGCGAATGACCATCAAAATGAAAGGAAATCAGCCAAAATGATGCGTACCTACTTTTATATCGCCCGAACCTCAACACATGTTCAACGTGTTTAGCAACTTTTTAGAGTCAGAATTTCATGAGAAATCGGATAAAAAAATTACACACCGAATTTATATCAGAAAAGTGGGTAGCTAGCACAGGTTTGACCAAGGATGGAAAGAGTACCTTTGAGGGTTATGATTTCGGCATTATTTTGGGTCTGACGTTTTTTGCAATTTTCATTTACAAACATATACTGAAAATAACGGCAAGAAGCAGGGCTATATTTTGAGTATGAAGTTGTAAATGATCATGTAAATTAAAATTGCAAAAAAGTCAGTTTCAAACATAATACTGAAGAATTCTGGGACAGCCTTGGGTAGGATGGCAAGGAATTGGGCATTGTTGAATTTTTTTCGAACTTTAGTCACGACTCGAATTTGTTTTTTCTCTGTATGATAGCTTGAATGAAAGCCCAAAATCTTGGATACATTTGAGTATACCGTATAACCTCTATTAATCACCCCCTCTAATAATCCCCCCCCTGACTTTATAGACCTATATCTCAGCCTAAACTAAATATTTTACAAATCTGTTTTTGCGTTTTCTTAACTGCCATGAGCTCTACCGGTTCTGCTTTTTCGATTTTGGATTTTCACCCGAAAATCTTGAGATCGACCCAAAATTTTTCCGATTTTGGGAGGGTTGAAAAGTAATCCCCCCGGGGGGATTAAAAGAGGTTATACGGTAGGACGATACGTAAAAATGCAACGATCTGGAGAAAAAGTGCCAAGTTTACGTGAAAAAGTGCCACGTTTTTGTGAGAATGTGCCACGATTAGTGAAAGTGTACCATTTTTTTCTGAAAATCAGCTTTCTTACATCAACCAATGGTTTACAACTCGAATTTTGAAGATTACCTTCAGTTTGCCTTTCATATGTCCTTGCAAACAAAGCGGCCAGTAAAACCAGGCAAAAAATGTGCAAAACTAGGCTTTTTTGACAAAACGTGGCACATTTTCACGAAATCGTGGCACTTTTTCGCCTGTTCGACTGAAATTGAAAAACCGTGGCATTTTTTATCCAGATCGTGGCATATTTCCGTTTTATCCTTACAGTATATGAAACGTGTGACTTGTGGAAAAAAGTCAGAAAATAACCCAGTGGCAGTCAAACCTGTGACATAGGCGATCCGTATATAAAAAACACACAGCCCCCCCCCCTCCCCGCCTCTTAAAAGACATTGTATCTTTCCGGATCAAAATTTTTTCAGATGACAAAATGACAAAAAAATTAACATTATCTACCTTTGGCTTGGTGGGTTGCTCTTTACTAAAGCAAGTGGTGCAAATCAAAATTTGGTGAGACGAAAATTTCAGCAAACAATCAGAACACTGGTCAGTCTTTAACTGGGCTGCCTTTAAGGTATTCCTGAATGTTTCTACCAGTCCTAAAATATTGTAAGTTAAGTAAGAACTCAAACAGAGGTCAACCAAAAAGCTAATTTATGATCAATAATCTTGGTCGGCTAAAGTCCGTTATACCGCCCCTCGCAAAAGTGCTTTTTGACCACTTTTTTGAACTTATCAGGTCGTAATTAGTACGAAAAACATGTTTTTAGGGCGCGGACGATTATTTGAGAAAAAATATTTTTTTCACAAAAAATATTTTTTGGTCAAAGATTGACATATTTTTTTTTCAATAATTTTTCATTATTTGATTTTTTGGCATGAAATTTTTTACCTTGCTGCATTATATATATATTATATATAAATTTTGTAGATATGCCGCTCAAGAAGCTGCATTTGATCATTGATTCTTTGTTTATAATAATATATTAAAATCTCTTATGTTTGTCATTTCCTAATTCTTGGAAATTGTTTTCATTGTACTTGTTTGTAAATCCTGTAATTCTTCGGGAAATAAAGAAATTTAAAATAATGATGATTATAAATGACCACTGTTCGGGGCGGGTGAGCATCCAATTCTCATGGCCGGCCTACCACATGCAAAAGCAGGGCTATGCAAGTGTTTGTTGTACACTTACATAGCCCATTTTTTGAGATGTATGGTCTCTAAGGTGCTTGGGGGTGCGCATCTCAAGTCCAAGCCCCCGCAGTGGGTGCGGGGGCTTGGACTTAGAGAGGGCTTGAGACTTGAGACCTTTCAGTCTCAAGCCCCGCAGGGGGCGCGGGGGCTTGAGACTTAGAGATGCGCGCCCCCAAGCACCTTAGAGACTATTCCGAACAAAATGCTAAAGTATAACACCCTCATTCCCTCTTTTTACATACAGCAGCCATGTGAATTGGTGGATGTGTAACTATATTAATGATCATTAATGACCATTTAGGCAAAAAATATTTTTTTCTCAAATAATCATAATGTTTTTCGTACTAATTACGACCTGAAAAGTTCAAAAAAGTGGTCAAAAAGCTAAAATTAAAAAATTAAAATTAAAAAAAATTAAATTAAAACATCAAAAAATCCAAAGTGTCCAGGGGTGGGGTTGAAAGGCCGTGTGTGCTAAACTATGCGGGCACTTCTGCTGTCCACCTCCCTTTTCCAATTTGTAAAAGTAACCCGAAATCACACCCTAAGATGATTTTTTGTGTTTAACAAGATAAAAGAAACATTTCTAAACACAAACAGCAGAAGTACCACTATGCGTTTTGTGCAGCTTTTCTTTTTTTCGACACTAAAATGGCCAAAACTCTACCTACAAATCATTTCTGGCTAAATATGCACAAGAAAATGAAAGAACTAAATCACGCGGTTTTTTTACACAGAGGGGATACAAGGAGTTATGTTATATCGAGCGTCGACTGTATTTGAATGCTTATTGTCTTGAGCGAAATTTTACAGTTACAGTCACCAATTCCCTCTAATTTTTAAATAGGGGGCCACTGTATCGAGGTTTTCATTTTCAAATGGAAAAATTATTCAGTTTTTGAAAAACTACTGGAAAAATCGGAATCTTCACGATATTTGGGACTAGACTGTCAAAACAGAAGTGGTAAAAAACTTCGAAAATCAGGGTGAAAAAAGTATCGGACCCAAGGCGGGAACGAATTATAGGTGGGGGCCACTATATCGAGATTTGACTGTACTTGAATATTTTCAAAGCAATTTAAAAGGTAAATCGACCACACTGAGCATGAATCCGACGTTAAAACTAAGGATTTGCTAAAAAATTAAACAGATTTGAAGAAGTTCGTAATACAATTTAAGATGCTGTTTTACCCGTTCGAACCTCTCCCGTTTCCGAAACTTTTTTCAGCCACCGCTTTCAGCGTAAAATTCTGTATTAAACGCATTGTTTAGCACACACGGCCTTTACCGTGTTAAAGAAAATTGCCTTTTTTCTATGTGAAATCGTGTGATGAAAAGCTTAATCACTGCGACACCTAGACACAGGTCAAAATGTAAAAATATGCATTTTTGGGAGTTTTGAAAAGTTGCGAGGTAAGACATAGGGTAAGACATAAACTAAAACCATAGGAACTTTAAAAAAAATCCAGAATTTTTTATTTTCTTTATTGCATATCAAAATAGCCATTAAATAATTAAGTCAATCTGTGTTTAAAGATTTTGAATTTTGGCTTGCAAAAAATTAAAGCGGCGTCAGAGCGTTGAATTTTTTGAATAGCCCTGTAGTTAATAAAAATAAAAACTCCATACCTTTTAGAGAAAAATTTGTTGGAAGGCCAGTTTCAGGCACTACAGTGTATGCTCTGCAGTGTGGACACTGTATTGTGGTTTTCTGGTTGGCTATGTCCGACTTGTCGTGTTTAGCCAGTATCAGTGTGCAGTGAGCACATAGTGAATGACCACAGGAAAGTAGCTTAGGCTCCTCAAATATTTCATAGCAAACTGGGCATTCAGAGCTATCTTGGGGTGACGTTTCAAGCGAACTATTAGCTTCCTGCATGTTTGTTGCTGAAACAGTAGTCATTATTGTATTTATTTATTATTTGAGTTGAAGTCTGACTCACTCTGACCTTGATCAGAACATAAGTTTTTGATTTTTTTGGCTACAATCAAACCTGGATAACCCGGCACCCTTAGGGACCGTCCTCAATGTGGCGGGTTATCGATGTAATTAATGCATAAGTAGATCAAGTTGCAGGGTTATCGAGTTTTGACTGTTAACAGAGCTATATAAAGTATAAGGGTGCTTAAACCACTCTTTTATTTATTTGTTTTATTATAAAAATACAAAGAAGTGACCAGTTATCTCTTATAAATTATTACTTTTAAAAGTACCCTTTATATTTTAAACTGTAAGAAATACGGATAAACCTTATATCTGTATTGTTTTGGCTGAAAAGTGCCTTGTTATTGCTAAAGAAGCCTTTTTTGTTTTATAGAGAAAATATGAAATGTGCATTGTTGGGCCTATTATGGGCCCAACATAACAAGGCATTTAACATAACAAGGCATGGCCGCGTTACACTTTACCGGAAATCCGAAAACGCAGTTTAAAAGGCTCTAAACCATTTTTATGCCGGGTCAGTGAAAGTGATTTTGAAGTGCTGGATTATTGAGGTGCCGGGTTACCTAAGGTTTAATCACCTTATTTCTCTACTGGCCAACCAAATTCAGTTCTAGGTGCCGGTTTATCGAAGGTGTCGAGTTATTGAGGTTCGATTGTATGTTTAACAAATTGAGCTGGAATGGGTTGGCTTGAGAAAAATCGGAACGAAGAAGCAGAAGTTCTAAACAATCTGCATCTGCATGTCAGGATGGAAAAACACTGGAAATCAGGAACAGGAAAATTTTTATAAATGAGAAAACTATCAAATTAAATTTTTTGAATTTTAAATAATTTTTAAATCTGACAAAAAGAACACTATAAATTAGAATTGAAAATGCCGTCCCATCACTGTTCCAATCCCTTGACCACTAAGCTTTCTGTCATTGGACTAAAAAAATGATGGGATGCCACTATACCGAGACTCGACTGTAGCACATCTTCTATAATAGGATGCCTCTTATATAAGAACCTGTATATTATAATTGGGATAATGGGGTAAACTGGGATAATTCCCAGACCATATATTTTATATCGCTGCTTTTGCACTTTCTTAACTACCCCTTATCTACCAATTATACTTTTTATATCTTCATTAAGCAACTGAAACTTGGACATCAACCTCAAAATTTTCCCATTTTCAAGGGGTTCAAAAAAAAAGCAATTTGGGTGGCCTTTTAGAGAAAATACGGTACATATTTTTTTGCCAAACTTTACACGTTTTAGTCTTTGCTTAAATTTATCTGTATGTTTCTGATGTTCGTTAGGTATCGATATCACTAGTTTTATAACCTTATATAAAAATTCGCCCAATTTTTTGTTTCGGTTCTTTATTGTCTTTTAGTTTTAGGTGTAGGCTAGCCTACGTTAGGAATGACTCAACCCATTCTTAAATTTAAAACATGGTACCCGACCCATTGGGACCAGTCAAAGGTCGAGTCATATCAAATGTGAATTTCGCTGACTTTTTTTGTTACAATTGTTCCAGGGTGATGTTAAAAACGGAGCGAGTCTGTACCTAAGAAACAGGGTTCTCAAAACATGTTAAATTTAATCGATTTGAACACGCGTTAAAATTTCTATAAAAATTTCAATCTGTTGCCCTTTTCGACAAAAGTACAGATGAAAAGGCAACAGATTAAAATTTTTATAGAAATTTAAACGCGTGTTCAAATCGATTAAATTTAACATGTTTTGAGAACCCTGTTTCCTAATAATATATAGGTTCTTATATAAGAGGCATCCTATTATAGAAGATATGCTACAGTCGAGTCTCGGTATCAGGGCTGTGCAAACATCCGGAAGTTACATCCGGAGGTGGATGTTTGACCTCCACCTCCACCTCCAGGCCGGATGTTCGGAGGTGGACGCGGAGGTTCAATTTTTTTGGTGCGGAGGTGGATGTTTGAATAAACATCCGCCTCCGGAAGTCGGAGGTGGAAGTGGAGGTGGCGAAAATTTGAACATCCGAACCTCCAACCCATCTCCGTTGAGATGTGTCAAAAATTTAAAAAATCCGTAGAGCGCCTATTCTCTAAGTTGACGATGACAAGTGGAGGACTCAAGTCTTGCTCAGGACCGAAACTCGTCAAGAAGAAGGTGATCATCTCGTTCAACTCGAAGTTTGTCTCCATTTGAGATTGTTGTTATTTTGGCTAGTACCTTCTCCTTATCTGGCATTTTATCTCGTTGCAGTTGAATAAAGTATTATCACCAAATTACGTGAAGGTTAATGGAGGTGGATGTCGAAAAAATTCCGGATGTTGGATGTTGACGTGGAGGTTAAAAAAAATTTTCGCTGGAGGTGGATGTCGGACGTGGAGGTTCAACTTTTTTTGGGTATGGAAGTGGATGTTTGGGTAAACATCCACCTCCGGATGTTGGAAGTGGAAGCGGAGGTTCAAATTTTTGGGGGTGGAAGTTCGGATGTTGACGTGGAGGTTTGTTTTTGAGCTGCACAGCCCTGCTCGGTATAGTGGCATCACCTCAAGTTGGTTCCCGCCTAGGGTCCGACACTATTTTAACTCAATTTCTTAAAACAATTACATTTCCTGGACAAATTTATATACCGTATGTATTCTATTAATTACTCCCTCTTTAATATTGACCACCTTCCCTCATTTTCGACTAGGATAGCAGGGTTAAGGCCATTTTTTTGATTTACAAGATTTTTAGGGTTTGAAAAGCAATTACCCATTGGTAATTAAAAGAGCATATACGGTATCCTTTACATTTAAACTTGTGAATCTTGATCTTATAATTTTGCCAAGTTACCAAACTTCAATGAGTAACTTTAATAATATGAAGTTTTAAAAGTGTAAAAATAAGAATTTTCCAAACATTAGAAATCATTTATTCACCATCTTTAATATTTAAATAAATAATCGATTAGCAAAATTAATAATGAAATTATCAAAATTAAAACAAATACCAAAAAGGCTGTCACAATTAAATTTGATTTATAGCCTTATCTGCTAAAACTAGGACATGCAAGCCATTTTAATTAATGTTATCTTTATATCTTATTTAAAAAATGACTACAATCATTTTTTTATTAACGTAAATCACAAAATTTCACATTTATAATAAGGCGGCCCTCTAGACTTTGAGAACCTATATCTTAGCCCAGAGTAAAAATTTTTTAATCTTTTTTGCGTTTTCTTAACTTTCATGAGCTCTAACGATCCCGCTTTTTCGATTTTAGTTAACCAACAAAAATTTCAAGATCAACCTCAAAATATTTTTTGATTTTGGGAGTTCAAAAAAAGGCGGTCGACCGCTTTATTAGAGAAAATACGGTACTTCACTAAATAAATTGAAGTTCGAGTGCTTCTTTTCAAATACTCCCTAACAATTTTGTGCGAGAATACAATTTTATTTATGATGGCTTTCTCTTGACCGGTCCTCAGATGAGCTGACTTTTCTTTACTTTGACCAGACCACATTTTAGGAGGCTTCGATGCTTCTGAGCACTAGATAACTTCTGAAAAGCTGACTGGTAACTTCACTTTTCTCACAATCACTACTTGCATCAACACTCATTCCATCACTCAAACTGGCGACCATATCATCAAAACAATTAATTTTACTATCTTGTCTTGAACTCTTTCTCAATAAAAAACTGCTCTTTTCAGTTTTGACGTCCAAACTTTCATCTTAAAACTAGTCATCTTGCTGGTGTCTCGTTAATCTTGCAAGAGTTTTACTAAGAGAGAGAGCATGTGGTCCATCTGGCTTTGCTGCTTCTGAATTTCTTTAGACAACGATTCAAAAAGTTTCTCTAGAATCTTCCATATTTACTACTTACTAGTTAATTTATCTACACATCAATAAGTAAGCCTAACATCCATACGCTTAACTATCATATCCACAATACATCTACTCAACCTACATCACGAATGTTTTTAGTATCCTCTATTTGATTAAACTGCCCGAAATCACCCGCCCTTCACTTTTAAGGGTCCATTCATATTTCCCGCTGGACATGAGTCGCGTGACAAAGACACACATCTTTATTTCAATGCTTAGACACTTTATACTTAAAGGGGCATGTCCGTGCGTTATGAAAAGTTAAGGCGGAGACCAGCAAATTTTTTCGAATCGTTCCATTTTTCAATCGTTTCGCATCAAATCTGATATGGATGACCCTATACTACTTTCAAAAATTAGGCAGAAAACTTTAAAAATATATGTGAGAATGCATCTAAATATTCTTCGAGAAAGAAAAGAACTGTTGGCCTTTTCTCCGTGTAACGCATGGGCATGCCTCTTTAACGTTTGTAGCCTGTTCAACGTTTTTCTCCCATTATTGTCCCATTATTCATTTGAGGTTTATTACTAGGTGAGTCGTCTGTAATTACCGTAGTTACCGACAAACACTCTCTAATACAAAATCGTGCTTTTAACTTTCTGTTTTTACCTACTTTATTCTGTGAGATTTTCAGCCAGCGCCCGTAGCAATAATCAATTTACCCTTACTTTTTACCCTTACCTCTACCCTTAGCAATAAAAGCTAGAGATAAAAGTAGAGGTAAAAGTAGAAAACAACGGGGAACCAAAGTAAATTTTTACCATGGGTGATAGCAGGGTAAAATTTTTTACCCTCATCTCGATTTTAAAAGTGTTCGTTTCTTGAAACGTTTTTAGGCTAATTTTGGGTCGCCAAACTCGATTTTGTTATGTGTGTGTCATTGTTGATAGTGTATTGCTGAGATTGACTTGTCTTCTTTCTATTTTATTGTTCCTGCATCTTATCTGCTTTGTTTAGCCGCCGAAATGTTCACGTCCGCCATGTGCAAGCGTTTAGTGGAGCTAGTGGTGGAGCATCAAGAAAATCTCTTTCCGAACAGTCGCAAAAAAGATTCTGCTGCCTCTCAGAACAATGCTTGGAGGTTCATTGCCGACATTCTCAACACAGAATTTCCTATTCAGGATTAAGTTAAGCAGAAATATTTGAATCTCAAAAAAATTGGTGAAACAGGATCTGCAGGATCAGAAAAAGTAAGTGGTTCCCTTTTTCTCACTTTCTCTTGCAGTGTCGAACTTTTTTGAAATCACTCTTTTAGGAGCGCATTTAAGACTGGTGGAGGAAAGCAACAACTCTTTGAACAAATTCACGTCGTCTACGAGGGAAGTCCTAGCTTCGAAGGGTTGTCAGCAGGTATTTAAACATCGGTTATTGAGTCGGTATGACATGTTTATATTTTCGAGTTGTATTTGATGTGCAATAGTGCACAAGAATTCAGGATACCTGGTTGCTTTGGTGGTTCTTATCCTTTATCCCGACCCCACCCTAATTTAAAAGGATACCGGGATACTGGAAAATAGCCTAAAAGTATGGAAATTGAACAAATTTTTGTCAGCGTGGTCCTACTGCACCAAGAAACTCTGGTATGCATGCATGTTTTATGCCACCAAAAAGGGGAATCAACTTATTTACGTCAAAATAAAAATAAAGTTCAACAATCAAAATTTGGGTGGGGTCGGGATTTTGAATTCAAAGACTACCCGTCTATTAGAAAGAAGACGTCATATAAAAGTCAAAAAGCGTTTTGTTATTGTCTTTGTCAAAAGATATTTTATTTATAGACCAGTAAAATTGAAAACCTTGCCATTTTTGGATTATACTGATCAATCAGTTTCTGCAAAAGTACTTAGGCATTTAATTTTAAAAAGTGTCGGACACAGTGTTGAGGGTGGTAGTGGGTTGTGTTATATCGAGAGGCAGCTTTACTTATTTCTGGTTTGCAAATAACATTATTTTATTGTGTTCATGTTTGCAAATAAAACTTTTAAAAATTTTCATAGCAATACTTAACCATTAGTCATATATAAATTCATATTATTGCCCACCTTTTTTTTGTTTATTCAGCGTTTAAGCGAAAGCTTTGGTTAATAAAATTTTTTTAGCAATAAATAATATTTTATAATAAACTTTGTAAATCCACTCTGCTTCGTCAAAAAAATGTTTGTATCAGGAAAGTTTTTCGATAGCCTTTTATACTCCTTTATTTTGTTATATTTGTTTCTTCTTCAAACAGCTAGTAGTGAGTAAATTCTTATTTTTTTTCAATATATCAACTTTTATTTTTGAGAATAACGTTAAAAATTAGAAGCGGATAATTTGTAAATGTTCATATTTATGTTCAATTATTTTTTAATTTAATATCAAGAGTTTTTAAAATACTATGAACTATGCTTATTTCAATCAAAGTGTAGATAGTTCTTATGGTTTTAAGTTACTATCAAACAAGCTAAATCAACAGGTTTTGGATTCCCCGAGTCGTTTTAAAGACGGCAATATTATTATAAAAATAAGTCCACAATTAATTTTTTACAAAAATGTAATTTTCAGAACTCGACAATATCAACATATAGTGACTCAAAATTTTAAACTTTAGGCCATAAACCTTTTCAAGACTAAAATATAGTATCCAAAAATATATATATTGGTGGTAAAACATGTCGTGGCAACATTTAGATCATACTAAAAGTGATTTCCATCAGCATGAAAAATTAATTATTTAAGCATTTTAGGAGACAGCGGCAAAGAACTAAAAGAAAACTTTGATGAAATCCCAAGTTTCGCATCTTATAGCCAAGACGAAAGCGCTAAAAATGCCCAAGAGAAGCAAGTAGGTGATATGAAGAATGAAGATCGTATTACGAACTTAGAACAAAAGTATAGCCAACTAGTTAATAAACTGGGTGAGTTAGAAGAGCGCATCAACCAAGCAGATCAACAACATGCTCTACTACGGCAACAATCAAGTGAGCTGAGCAATAATTACAACATAAAAAGGCAACAAAATGAGATCAGTAACATATGCTATACCCAAACGGTGCGTAGCCTTTTGGCCCCTTTTTCCCATTTGGGAAAAAAGGGGCCAAACGCCTTAATAAGGCGTTTGGCCCCTTTTTTCCCGAATTTCAAATTTCGGGCTTTCAAATTCAAAGGCCAAACGCCTTATTATAAGGGATGGAGGCATTTCAGGCTAAGCCTAATGGCTAAGCCTAAGCCTAACGGCTATGCGCTGCTTAAAAGGAAGCCCGGAGTTGACATGTCAGCCAAGGGCTCACCAGCTTTAAACTATTTTTTTCAAAAGCCCTCAAAACCCTCATTCGATTTTCAAAAGTTTAAAAACTATGTTTAAACCATAAATTTGATAAATCGAAAAAAGTTGAAAAAAATCAACAGGGGGGACCAAGGCGAGAAATTTGAAATTCGGGAAAAAAGGGGCCAAACGCATTAATAAGGCGTTTGGCCCCTTTTTTCCCAAATGGGAAAAAGGGGCCAAACGCCTCTACGCGACCCAAACAACCAGAACTCTTGAATGTCTTATGTTGCTAGGAAGAGGCAGGAAATAATGTTTATTTTAAAGAGATCAATGCTATATTTTGATTTTAAAATGTTTTGCTGTAATTTTGGAATTTAAAACCGTATCATTCTTACAAGCATTTCTTATAACATTTTATAATTTTTAATAAAAATTACAGTTTTCCTTGAAGTCAAGGGTTCAAAACCACCTCCGGAGTCCGGACATCTTAATTTTTTAATTTCTTGCACATTTTTTAATATTCACCCAGTTGACGTAAAATCAAAAAGTAGATATAGGTCATAAATATCAGATTTTCAACTTTTACCTAAAAAATTTGAGTGCAGACTAGTGGGAAAGTTCAGATTTGCCCTAAGAAAACCGATATTTTCATTATTATTTTTTTCAGAGAAGTGCTATAAAAAGTATGAAAAGTACTATTTTTGCACTGAAAATGCACACACAGGTGTTGTACATATAGGCTCTTTTATCTGGCAAAAGCGTTTTCAGAGAACGTGATAGTATATATCCTTTTTCATGAACAAGCACCGATTTCTCGAACAAAAAGCGGCGAAACAAAAGAATTTTTGAATTCCCGTCAAAAAGGGGGTTGGGACGTTTTGAAAAGCCGTGATCCCGTTCTCTATCCTTTCCTTCCTGTATCACTTTTTCTTATAGCTCCCTCCGCTCAACAATTTCTTAAAAAAGCTCCCTGCTAAAACCACGGAGAGGGGGACAACCCTAGTTCAAAGTACTTGTGGGGTAATGCAATCCATTTTCATTTAGGAGTATGTTTGTGTGGTACAAAAGACTGCTTCTCACACACAAATATGTTTTGCGCATATTGCTTCCAAATTTTGAGATCACCTTGCATGCGAAATCAATTCTGCATTGACTGAAAAAACAAAAAAAATGTAAATAGAAGCTTTTGGAACAGCATTGCAGACTTTTGCAACATTACACATTTTCGATGGCATGCGCAAGAACTGCAGTCCAAGTTGTAACTACTTTAAAAGTTACTCGAATTTAAATTTTAACATGATCCAATTTTAACAAAAAAGGCCATTGTTGTCTACGGCTATAGCAATTTCAACTTTTTCAATTGGTGGGGACAGCTAAATTACTCCCTAAATATTTTTTGATTGGTTTTTTGTTTGCATTTACAGCTATTTTCAAAATTTTGAACCAATTCAACCAGTGTCTTGAATTTTGTGGTTTTCTCGTACTCGTACTTAGTATCGCCTAATTTAGGACCTCATACTCGTACTCATACCGTGGCACAAAATTTCGTCGTACTCGTAGTACAAGCAAAAAAACCCTCATATTTGTACTCGTATTTTGATCGTGCTTTGCGTTTTTCGTCGTACTTTGCTCGTCTTTAGTGTGAATTACTAATTTGTTTTACAAAAATTTATTATTTTTACAATGTATTCAAACCTTAATGTATTTTTTTGTTAAAAGACATGATTATTCGACTGCGCAATCCTTTTTGCTCATTGTTTATTTTGTGCCCTGAACTGTGTAGAGTCAACTGACTAAATATTCTTTCAACCGGAAAAGAATAATTCTCTATGACTGTAGAGTCAAGTCAGGCAAAAATTTGTTTTTAGCCTTCTTAGGAATCTCAATGACGGCTGATAAAACTAGCGATGCTATTTTTGAAACACAATGAGCAGCGGGTACAAGAAATAATTGACAACTACCTTGATCGAATGGTCGAACAAATGAAAACAAGAAAGGCAAAAGACAGTAAAAACAATTTATGAATAAAATTTCATAATAAAAAGTTCACTAAAAATAAAAAAAACTTTAGTAGTGTTAGCACTCATGCTCTTACTCGTATTCATACTCGTACTTGCTTTTTGAGTTTCTAGTACTCGTCATCGTACTCGTACCTGCATTTTCTAGCTTTTCGTACTCGTAGTACCAGCACGATACGAGTACAAAGTACGAGTTCGAAACAATGCGTAGACGGCAACGGTCCTTTAAATGGGCATGCCCGTGTGTTACACGGATAAAAGGCGGGGGACCAGCAGTTTTTTCTACCTCGATAATTTTTTTTTAGTTTTTAAAAGTAGTATAATTAGATTTGACACAAAACGAGTGGAAAATGGAAAGATTTAAAAAAAATTGCTGACCCGCATTAACTTTTTGAAACGCACGGCCATGCCCCTTTAAAGTAGTTTCTCTGCGTGGTTTTATAATCCATAGGATTCTCTTAATCTTTGTTACGCTTTTTTGTTCAAATCTGCTTGATTTCATTATGTTTCATTGAGATCTTTTTCTATTCGATAGAGGAAACTCCACTATTTACCTATTTTAAACGGTTTCTCATTATAGGCAACCCACCCAACTTGAAAGATGTTGATAAAGCATTCATTTTATCGGAAAGTCTTCGGAGAAGAGGTTATACTTTATGCTTTGACCAAAATGTGTATAATGTGTTGTCTCTGTTTTGAGCCTCTAGGAAGAAAGTAAAAAACTCCTAGCGAACAGAATGCGAGCAACCCAGATGGGCACAATGTGGATATAACAGAGTGGGTAGATTAGCTAGATATTTGATGAATAGTAACCATTAATTGGAAAAGTGAACTATCAGGAGGATAGGTGAAACCCAGGTGGGAAGATAAACCACTAGAAGGGTAGATAAAGTAGTCTGTGGAGTCTAAGTCAAAAGAACCCAAATTATTGTTTTTAATGATTAGTGGCAAATTACAGGGGGTGATATCGTCTGTCTTATCTTTCATTGCATGCTTATCTCACCCGCAAATCTTATCCACATATCTTATCTTGATTCTTGACGTCAGGCTACACAAAACGTATTGCTCATTGAATTATTCAAATTTGTTTTTCTTTTCGAAAAAATTCGTTCGTCAAGAAAAAGTGTGCATCCATAAATTATTTCACTGCATAAATTTTTACATGACATTACCTTAATTAATTTGATCGCTTTTAGCGCAAACTGTCAACTTCCAAGCATCTTTTTTGGTCTCAACAACGTCCTCTCAGCAATACGAAGCAGTCATGTCTGAACAGATTCAATTTGAACAGCAGCAAGAAAACACCTCCTCCACTTCCTCTGTTGAACATCTATTGGCTGAAGACTCTGTATACAACAGCTCAGAGGAGGAAGGCACAAACTCTTGGAGTATGGTCCAAAATAG
The DNA here is from genome assembly GCA_029231635.1 of Ditylenchus weischeri. Classification (NCBI taxonomy): domain Eukaryota; kingdom Metazoa; phylum Nematoda; class Chromadorea; order Rhabditida; family Anguinidae; genus Ditylenchus; species Ditylenchus weischeri. The sequence continues at coordinate 26,518 of JAMRYI010000348.1, forward strand.
CTCGAGTGAACAGGGATCAGATGAAGAGGAGGAGGAAAACCAGATGGACGAAGATGATAGCCAGTCTTTCAATGGTCAACAGTCTTACTCAGTGTGTTTTTTTTATGAATCTTTTTTAGCGAAAAAAAAGTTGGGTTGTACAGGGTGGTTCAATTTTTCTGCCGGTTCTGTTTTGGTCATAACTTTTTTAGAACGCGTTTTTCGGAAAACGGTTTTTACAAGTTATATCAAAATCACGATTTTTGCTTGATCCCCCTGTAGTGTGGGTCCTGGTGTGTGGATGGCCTCTGGATGGGTGAGGGCCAAAACCATAGGGGGAAAGGGGGAGAGGGGCGGTTGAACTTTTGGCCAAGCAAAAATCGTGATTTTGACATAACCTACAAAAAATTGCTTTTTAATTCTGAGTCGACTTGTAAAAAAACCGTTTTCTAAAAAACGCGTTCTAAAAAGTTATGACCAAAACAAAACCGGCAAAAAACTGGACCACCCTGTACTTTATTGAAGTATCAAAATACGAAACTCTAGTGTCAAAACGTTTGTTCTCTTTTGTCTCACGCGCGCGTGTCCCGCGCGCATTCAAAATTTCAGCTAAAATATACAAGATCGATAATGGCTAAAATTGTCCATGTGGTTTGCCTTGGTCCCCCAAGCGAAAAGTAAAATTTTGGTCAAAATTTTTTTTCTCGGAAATTGTCTTCCGCCACCTAAAAACATGTTTACTACACATTTCAGGTGCTAAAATACTACAAAAATTGCCCAAAAGTGGTTTTTTGGAGGACTACATATACTGTACTTAGCCCACGAAAAAACTTTGTCTATTTTCAACTGCAAATAACTGACATCGTCAACAATTTCTTTGAATCAACTATAAGGACAATCTATCACTCCTGTTTTTGCAGAGCAATGAGCCGAATGTCAACAACATCCCAGCTCCTTCCTTTACCATCTCCAACACTTCCAATATTGCTGTTCACACCACTTCGGTGAGTTCTCAGTCGACTGGCCATGCTACTTCTAGCAGTTCTGTGCAAGCTGTACCCAGCTCCACGGCTCCCTCTGTTTTTGAAGGACTTGATAGCCAAGAGCGAACGCCGGAGCAAATTCGGCAGGAGTTGAACCATAAGATCAAGACAGCTATTACCTCAGAAGAAACTTCTGCTAGCTCTGAAGCCCCACAAGAAGAGGAAAATGAGGCAGTCAAGTTCTGGAAGGCTGTGGGTCAGCCCCAGTTCAATGCCTTGATGGCCGCCAAAGTGCAGTCTGAGCTCAAGCAGAAAGTGATCAAGGCTTTGGAGTCGGATGCCAAAATGTAAATTTTGCTTTTTGCTTGATTAAAACAGATTAAACCTCTTAATTTTTCCGTTATAGCGTGAGGGAGATGCATGTGAAGCAAGCTCCAGTTGAGCAGCCTAAGTGGAAACTCCAACCATCAGAGAATGCTGAAGAAGAAGAAGATTTGGTGGGCAAACGCTACTGTTTGGTTTGCTTCATCGGTCAAGTGCGCATTGTGCCTGTGAATGCGGGTAGAAACAAGCGGTGGCAGTGTGTGAATGTGGACTGCAAAGAATGGTAGGTGGTTTTTTCAATTACTAAACTTTTGGGATTTAAAATTTTATTCAAAATGACTAAAAGATGTTTTCTTATTGACTAGGAGGCGTTTTTAAGGGCTAAAAATTTAAGTAGGATATGGTAGTTAGACATTTTCAACATTACTAATTTTAAGGTATGAGTGGTGTCCCGTCGTGCATCCAGTCAGCCCCAAGCGAGCTCGTCTGCTGGAGACTGGAGGTTGGGACGAAGATGAATTGCCAACCAACAAGCAGGAGCCGATCATTCCAAAGCCAGCGGTCCAGCAAAAGAAGCCAGTCAAAATTGTTGCCCAAAAGCTAGTCCAGACCAGTCAGCAAATTACTAGTGCTCCAGAAATGAATGAGGGAGATCATCCAGTTAATGCTAATCAGAAAACTAGTCAAGCCACGGAGAATTCTGAATTTTTTAACTCGAAGACTTTGCTTTTCCTGCTTGCTGCTCTCTGGCTGGTCTTGCTGTTTGTCTTGGGATATTTTGTTTGCAAGTATTCCGCTCAGGTGGTAAGTTTATTTAGATACAAACTTTTGAATCATCATTTTTAAATGCTCAATCAAAAATTTGAAGTTAAAATGTCATATTATGCAGAAAGTCAGAAGTATTTTTCTGCCAAATAGCTCAATATAGCCCTTTTCCCTATAATTCTTGTTGCGAAAAATTAAAATCTGTCTTAAAAATTCTTGTTTTTTACAGCAAACTTCTGCCAACCTTTTTCGTGAAGTGCAGCAACTTAATAACCTGAATGAAAAGTCTTAACAACATTTGATGAAAATGCTATTGCGTGACCCAGGTTGCTAAGCTGATTTTCAAGTGTACAAGTCTTGACTAAGCTGATCACCACTGAATGAGGAAAAAAGATAATCAAAACGGATAAACTGCCATTTCATCATTTATTTCATCATTGTACTTGTTTCAGTTTTCTTCGTGCCATAAAATTTGATTTGAAAATGTCAAAAATAAAGTGTTCCGCACGGACTAAGATTAACTCGCTGTTGAGTGTAACATGCTATAATACTGTATTCACTCTATAGGCCCGAATGCCGTGTTATTTTTCTATCCTCTGAAAATCGGAAAAAAATTAGGTCAATCTCGAGATTTTCGGGTGAAAATCCAAAAAGCGGAATCGGTAGTGCTCGTGGCAGTCAAGAAAACGCAAAAAACAGCTTTGTAAAATGTCTTCTCTAGTCTGAGATAAAACTTCGTGAAGGGCCATGGCTTTTGTGCTCAGCGGCATCTGCAAATTTGAATTGTCGGGGGCAGTTCTCTTTCGTCTCGCACTGTACTCTTTTGTGTTATTTCGAATGACTCAAAAAAGTACAGTGTGAGACGAAAGAGAACTGTCCACCGTCAATTCAAATTGTGCACATGACGCTGCGCGAAAAAACCATAGTCCTTTAAAGGACCGTGAAACTTGATAAGCGCAGCAAATTGCGAAATTTAAATTCTTGAATTTTGCAAATTGCTGTGCTTATCAAGTTTTATGGTTTTTTATAGTAGGGTGTGACGAGCTATTGGAGACTGTTGGCCTATTAGAGTAGATACGGTACGTGGGACTTGAAATTGGGTTGTTCTACACAATGATGACCTCAAAAAATTTTTTGTTCATATTTTTATTCTTTGGTCTCTTTCAGATGCTGTATTTTGTTAATTAAATATTTTGGGGTCATCATTGTGTAGTAGTTCCTGAAATTGTATCCCACCACTCACTTGAATCTAACTTGCAAGGTTTTTATAACTTGCATCGAAAATGATCCATTATTCTATTGTGACCTTTTGCGCTAACTGTTGACGGATAAATTTTGTAAGATGAATCAGTACAATTTTTTCACTTTTTTAGGAAAAGGCCATGCCCATGCAAGATTACTGAGTAACAAAGGTTTATTGTTTCTAAGAAAGTCGCAAATAATTAGTCAAATAAGAATTTACTCTAGTTTTCGGTCATCTGAAATTTGCCATATTAATTTTGAGATTGAAAAACCAATAACACATAGCAACAGAATGAGGTAATTGATGGATAAATCTATATAAATACAACCTGAATACAAAAACAAAGTTCCCTGAGAAATCGCAAAAATGTTGAGGTAATGTTAGAGGTCATTAAAAGTGAGAATTTGAAAAGAGATATCTAGGCCACCATAATTTATAAGTAATGTTACAGGAAATTTTACACGTTCTTCCAAAATTAAAATTTTGCTACTAGTAATCAAATTCCATTATATGCCTTAATCTCTTTGTTGTTTTTCTAAAATGTTAAAGGACCATGAGCAAGGCATTTTTGGAAGCTGATTGCTTACTGCAGTCGAGTCTTAATAAAACGACACCTGAACTTCGTCCCCTTTTTAACACTCATTTACTACAAATCTGATTGGTTTTTTTGTTGACCTAAAAATCGCAAGACTTCAGATGTTGCTGGACTTTTCTAAAAGGCTTAAAAAACTTTTCCTTCAATGTCGGCCTTCATAATTGGACTCATTTTAAAACAGTTTTTACGGCGAAACTGTTGCCATGTACAAATGTAACAGGCAAAAACAGAATTTCAGAACTAAACGGGCCAACCAAATTGGGCAAAAGTCATCGAAAGCAGGACTAAAAACAGTGTCATATTTAGCGGGAGAACTAGCTTGTCACTTGAGGAGGTGTAGGGTTACGGAGACTCAACTGTAGTACCAAAAGTTCAAGTGAAAATGTTTGGTTCTAGTAAATAAATTAGGTTTTCATAGCTGAAAATTGCAAACTAAACCTAGATATTGCCTTTCTGTAATCAAAGAAAATTTTAAAAATCTGCTGAATCAATTATTTTTGAGCCTGGGTTTCTTTTGAGATAGAGAGTTTTGAAAGAGAAACAGGCCGATTCTCGGCATCAGCTTTGATTGAAGCAGATTTCAGTGAATCTTCTGTTGGTTTACCACCAGAGCGTTTGGCATCAGAACGCACATAAGTGGGGCACTCGCTTAAAAGGTGTTCTGTGGACTGGCAGTGGTAGCACACTTTCTCTGTGGAACTCCCAGCTGGGTCACGGCATTTGGAAGCTCTGTAATCACATACAGCTACAGTTCGGGCACTTAAAAGCGTGTATAACCAACTTGTGATTGCTGAGTTTGCCGCAGTTGTAGCACATAAAATTGGTTCAAATGTTAGGTAGGAGTATTGAGAAATAAAAAAATTAGTTTACCTAATTTTAGTGTCCTTCTTCCTGCCCACTGGTCGAATGGTGTGGCCCTGTATGTCAGCACCATCTATTCCAGTCACTTCATCTGCTTCGAGACCACGTTTTCCTATTTTAACAGTGAACTAAAAAAATAGAAAAGTTTTCAGAAGAGCTTGTTCAAATACTGATGTTACAGACTATTTTTTAAATAAGAAAGGGCTTCAATATAAAAGTGCAGAAAGACCAGTAAGGTAAAGAATGTTAGGAAATACAACAATTTCAAAGTTAGTTGCAATACTTTCCGGACGACCTAATATTAGGCTGTCTGAAATGCTTTGTCGTGGATGTCATACTGTCATTTTATCAAAAACAGTCAAACCTCGATTTAGTAGTTTTTTCGATTTAATGAATGTTAGTAAGGGCCTGGGGCCTGCATTAACTTCTTTGCAAGAAATTAAAAACAGTTCAAAAATGTATTTTTTAAACGTTTTATGTTTGAATGTATTTTAGGGCTGGATTTTGATTATAAAATCAACAAGGGGGAGTAAGACAGCTTGAATAATTCTTTAGTCCCCCACACTCTGCCTACTTGAAAAGTGACCCAAATGACTTCCTTAATGGCTCTATCACAATTGAAGGTGTAAATGTAAATGTAAGTGTAAGTGTAAATGTAAGTGTAAATGTAAGGTGTCTTCACAATACCAAAAACATTTACACTTACACTTACGGTTTCACAATACCAATGTAAGTGTAAATGCAAAGTTTTCACTTATTTTCGTTTTTATTGCTAAATATGTGTTTTTTTTTAACAAATATGGATTTTTAAAAACAAATATGGATTTTTAAAAACAAATATCGATATTTTTATCTGAAATACTAATGAACTATTCTCGGTTGACAAGCCACTCTTCATACTCACTACAAATTTTGTTGATGTCTTTTTTGAATTCCAAGAGAGTTTTCGGCTGCTCTGCGTTCTGGATTCGCTTGTAAATCTCATCAACCGTCTTTGCACTGGAAGAGATATCTACGCTTGGAGACGAGTTGATCTTGGTAAGAGTTGCAAGGATAGCCTCCTCAAAATAATTCTTTCTCTTGCGTGTTGGAACTGGTGAATTGCGTTCACTTGTTGGACGAGATTCAGCTGGTTATTTCTTTTAAATATTTCTTTCTAGTAGAAGAGCTCACTACCATGTGTTCAGGGTGTATTGATGGGAAACACATCGAAATTAAAAAGCCCCCCAAATCCGGCTCTCTGTACTTCAACTACAAATCCTACTTCAGCACTGTTTTAATGCTGGCCTGCGATCACAACTATAAAATTATTTATGCCGATGTGGGCAGTTATGGACATGAGAGTGATGCCGGAATCTATGGTGTTTCTGCTTTTAAGACAGCTATAGAAGATGGCTCTCTCAACCTTCCTCCAGCTAAACTTCTGCCCAACAGCCACATCAAAATTCCTTGCTATTTCCTTGGCGATGGAGCATTCCCTCTGTCCAACTATATGATGAAACCTTTTGGGCAAGCTCACATGGAACACGATGAAAAATCTTCAACTACCGCATCAGTCGAGCCGAAACCGCATTGAAAACACTTTCGGCATCATGGCAATGAAGTGGCGAATTCTACTAAAGCCTATCGAGTGCTCCCATGAAACAGCCGATGATATTGTGTGGGCAATCTGTGTTTTGCACAACTTTTTAAGAGAGAATATGGAGGAGGAAATTGTGCTTGACAGAGTAGTGGCAGCCTTCAGAGCTTGGCCTGGTATAACAGTGACTGAAAATAGAGAACGAGGGAGCCGTAGTGCAAAGGAAATCCGCAAGAAGCTTGTTGAATTTTTTAATGGTGCCGGTAGTGTGGATTTCCAAGAAAATATGATTTGATTGAAGTTTGATTAAGAATATCATTAATTGAAAACTTTCCACTACTAGCAGTTAAAATTCAAAAAATATATATTTGTTGATAAATAAGCAGGATTTTAGCAATAAAAATTAATAAGTAAAATATTTGCATTTACATTTACATTTGTATTGTGAAGGGGTAAGTGTAAGTGTAAATGTAAGTGTAAGTGTAAATGTAAGTGTAAATGTAAGGTGTCTTCACAATACCAAAAACATTTACACTTACACTTTCATTACATTTACACCTTCAATTGTGATAGAGCCATAACTAATTTTGACTGCTTAGTAAGATAAAAGAAGCAATTCCAAACATTTTATGATCAAAAAATCTTGAATTTCGTCAAAAAATTGTCCTTTTGCGCTTCAGAGGTAAATGGTCTTTTTAACGTATTTTCGACTACAATTTAGTCTTTTTATAAAAAAAATGAAGGTAAAAGTGATAGATTTTAAACATGTTTTTACTTTCTGGGCTATTGTTGCTCTAGCAATAAAATATGATAAATCACCCCAAAAGTGTAAAAATACCTTAAAAGACCATCTACCTCTATAAGTTGAAAAGCAACATTTAAAAAAATTTAATATGTTTAGTTTAGAAAGTGTTTAGAAATGCTTCTTTTATCTTGACGAACAGAAAAAATTAGTTTAAGTCCTAAGCTTTACCAAGAGATTTCAGGTCATTTAAAAAAATTAGAATATGGGGGACTAAAAAAGTTCCGAATTAATTAGTAGAATTGAATTTACCAAAATTCGATTGGTAAAATTTACTGGGTGGAGTAGAATGTAATTTAGTCATTTTCATTTATGTTGCCACATATCTAAAAAAATATTGATACCTGTATGGCTTCTCCCTCTCCCAGACTGCGGAATCCAGGCATTTGAAGAGCGGACTAAAACTAATGCATCAGTTAAGACAACGAACTAAAGCAAACAATACTTGATGCACAAACACATCATCCTCGTGTTCTTTGGCTTGTTCATGGTCGGGCAATACAAAGCCGAACCCTTTAGACACATTGAACCACTAAAAATATCTTAATAAAAAATTAAAAGTCAAGACAACAAGGACTACTAATCACCTTGCAAACTCCAGTCCACTTTTGACCAGCATAACCTTCATATCGCTTAAAGTCTTCTGTAGTAGGTACTTTTGCTGGAGCTTTAGGATTTTCACTCATCTGGTTTGCCTTAGACTCTCCACTACTAGCATCAGCATTGCCACTATTCTTGACTCTAGCACGTCTACCACCTCTACTGCTGGCTTGTGACTGATGGCCAGCTGCTAATGGACGCTCCTCTTTCGTATTCATATCTGCTGCCTGTAACAAAATATTATTTTGCAGTCTTCATCGCAAAAAACTTTAAAAAATGAAATGAAATTAAATCTAGATCAAATTAAAGCAAATTATACTGTTGGTGGTAAACTCTTTAAAATTCAGCAATTTTTACAATTTTTTTAAATGATTGCTTATATACTTAGTAGTAGGGTTGGATTCGGTCGGTTAACCGAAAACCGGGTTTTTTGGCAAATAAACCGAAACCGAAAACCGGTTTCAAAAAAACCGGGAAAACCGAAAACCGGTTTTAACAAAATACCGGTTTATTTGCGACAAAAATTAACCAAAAACCGGATACAGTTCGGTTAACCGACCGAAAATTTTTGGAAAAACCGGAACCGAAAACCGGCTTTGAAAAAAACCGGTTTTTTTAACCGACCGATCCAAAAAAAAACCGACCGAATCCAACCCTACTTAGTAGTTTTAAAACCAAATCATTAAAATGATAGTTTCAGATTACTTGAAACTTATTTAATTAGGTTGAGAAATATACAACGTACATTTGGCGTATTTTGTGACATTTTTTGTCACAATTTTGGCCGGAGTACAGGGTGTCCCAAAAAACTAAAGCATTTTTGAAAATTGTTGTCGAGATCTTCCGCAGACCGGTGAAAATCCAAAAAAAATCGAGGTTTCAGCCAAAAATTCAATAAGTTATAACTGAGAATAAAATAACTACTAAAAATAGTTAATTAACAAAGAGAATATATCGAACCAACCATTTATGAATGAAAGATTGGTAAAAGATTGAGAATTCAAATAAAGTTAAAAAATGCTTTAATTTGTTTTGGGACACTCTGTACATTATACCGCTTAGCTCGAAAACGCCTGAAATCGTTCTTTTTCAACGTTTCAGCCCTAGCCCTCAAGCTGATTTTTTTTGTTAAAGTTAGCTTATAACATGAAAGCAATTTTTTCGACAGCTGTTTTGATGCTAATAAAAAAAATTACTAATTTTAAAATTTCGGAACTATTTTGGCTGGTTTTTTCTTCTCTGGTCAAAAATTCTATGAGAACTTTACGAGTGGAATTTTCGGTTAAAATGTCGGTATAAAATTCTAGGTCTTTTTCGGGGTATAACCCAAATTTCGTGGCCTGGCCCGAAAATGATTTAAAACTTAAGCCCCTGGACGATTCTGGTCTAAAATACACTTCTGCAAAACACTTATGGTTTGCATGGCTCAAATGGGCACTCTAGGCTGTACGGTAGTTGCTTTGATTTAAAAAGGTCTTTTTTACTTTTTAGCCCTCTTTAAAAAGGGATAAAAAGGTCATAGAAGCCTAAGAAAAAGCTGATAAGCACCAATATTAATATTAAAAGAAGGATCAAAAAGGTGAAACATTGGGATATGCAAGTATCAGATCAATAATTATATATATTAAGAGAAGAAAAAGATAGGAAGGCCCACCCAGCCAGCACTTTTGCCGGCATAAAATTATTCAAAAACTCATTATTCAAATATATTGGATGGATGCCAACTAGAACAAGGGCGAGGGGGACGCACTACTGGTCAACAATACATAGCAAAGTTTGGGGTTGATCAATGCAACAAGGGGTCATCTTTAATCGATTAATACAAACACAAATGCATGAAAAATAAATATTTTTTGCTGTAGTTTAGAAATAAAACCGGATATAATTTTTAAGCAATCTAAAATGTCAAAGACGACTGATTTTTAAGGTCCTTGTATTTGCAAGATTTTAGGTCCTTTCTCGTCAGTTTGTGATTTTTTCATGGCACAAATAACTTTTTTTTAATCTTGGAAATACAATGACCTCAGAGATCAGCATCCTTTACAGTGTTAATCATCCCTTTTGACAAAAATTTTACACTAATGGCTTGGCAAATTATGTCCGACCACATTTTAGACGCTAAAAATTTTAAATCTAAGACTATCAAGTGCAACAAATAATCTTTGTAACATTATAAACCCAGTTAAGATGTCGAAGAATTATAAATCGGCAAGTTGGTTCGCTTATAGCGCTAAAAAAAATCAACCACCCTCTATAAAAAACCAACCCAATCAACTTTGAAGGTCTATCTCGGGACAGTGTAAATATTTTACAGAGCTTTTTATTGAGTTTTCTTAACTACCACGAGCTCTACTAATATCGCTTTTCGAATTTTGATTTAATGTGCAAAAATCTAAAGATCATCCTTTATTTTTCTTTATTTTTGGAGGGTTGAAAAAAATCCACGAGTGATTTAATTAGAATAAATACGATATGCTGCCTGGCTATCGTTAGTTACGTAGGCAATAAAAACAGATACTTCATAAAAGAATTTTTTAGAAAATTGACAACTGTGATTTGAAAGTGCCTGGCATTGTAAATGGAAGTACAGTTGCCTCTCGATATAGTAACCCCCTTAGCCAGGTCCCGGCACATTGAAATATCTCTAATATACCGTATATTCTCTATTAAAGGCCCCTCTCTAATGAAGGCCCCTCAATGACCTATATCTCAACTCAGAAAAATAATTTTGCAAATCTGTTTTTTGCGTTTTCTTAGTTAGCACGATTTTACCTAATTTCACTTATCAAATTTAGGCTTAGCACCCAAAAATCTCAAAATCAAATTAATTTTTTCACAACTTTTTTAGGGTTGAAAAATAAAGGCCCCCGGGCCTTTAATAGAGAATATACGGTAGTGACCCCTAGGGTTGGCTAATGGAGATATCTCCGGAAATATCACCGGAGATTTTCCGGAGATTTTCGGAGATATCTCCATACAAAACCTAAATAGGTAGAGATTTTCTTTTTAATGCGTATAGAGACTCTTTTTACCACGGCCCATATTGAAAAACATGATAAGACAGCCAAAATAGTCCACAACTAATTATTTTTAAATTTTTGCCATAAAAGTGACCCCTTTTATTCCCTTGCCCTCCCAATACAACCCTAAATCCCTTTTAAAATATTTTGGCGCCAATTTAAAAACAATTCGTTTTTGAATTTTTCTAGATTTTTTACTTAAGGAACCAAGGCAAACCAAAAACAATTTCGATTTTTCAGAAATCAAAGTGTTTCCGTGCCGTTTCAGAGCAAGAAAATCAATAGGAGACGGGTCTTTTTCCCTTGAGGAAAAGTAAATTTTGCGCTAGCTGGGGGGAAGGGGGGGGGTTTGTTTAGGGGTTGGAATTCTATAGTGTTACCGAACACGCAAATCTCCTCAAGCCGCACAGAAACGAACAACAAGTGGAAGAAACTGAATAAGTAGAAGAACCATTTGATGAACATATTTAACACGCCCAGGCCCGCCGGTGAGACCGGCTGGTTCTGGCGCAGAATTTAATGCTGAATCCGATTTACTTTTTGACTTTAGGCAAAAAGTGTGAAATTTACTCATTTTTTCGACACAAAAAATTAAATAGTTCATAATTTCGAAATTTTACAATGACATATAGAAACTAAAATATACGTTAGATAGAGGAATGACAGTGCTACATTTTATTATATAATTTGCTTTTACGAACTTGCACTTTTACTTGTGCGAAAATGCAAATAACTCAAAGTTGGGTAAAAATGACCCCATTTTGGAGACTCCAATTTTACAAAAGTTTTACAAACACATGTAGGCGATTTTGGGCTCATTATGTAGCCCTAAGAGAGTACTATCAAATGCAAAAAAAATCTCATTGAAATGTTGCAAGGGAAGGATTCTACGGGAAAAACAAAATCCTGTTTTTTTGACATTTTTATAAATGATCACATGGCGTCTTTTGACTGGATTACAACATTGTATACATAGCCCACTGTCTTACATGTAATAATTCCAAAGCAAACCTCACGAATGGCACGGATCTCATCCAAGTTTTTTCCACTTGAATCTTCAGGACGCGTGGATTTGTCATCAAAGCGCAATGCTCGCAAAAGCATTTGTCTGCTGAGCGTGTTGTGATGATGTGCCAGGTTGGGTGGAGAAAATTGCTTTTACTGGTACCTTGTGGAGACCATTCATGCCAAGACTTATCCAAAGTCCCATAAGCTAAAATAAATCAACAATACGAGTCACATACCCCTTTGATTTCAACCTCGTTAGTTGGGTTGAATAAAGCCTCTTCATATTGGCGACCTTTAGAACGCCTCTTGAGATTGAGCAACTCAATATTTGTGTGCTGTATGATCCTAAATTCACAAGCATTACCAAATACACACATTTGTAACCACTTACATGGCAACAACTCCTGGAGAGATGAATGAAGAGAATAATTGCTCCTCCAGCTTAGGAATAGCAGGCACTTCTTCTGGAGCTCTGTACCTTAGAAATTGACCAGCGAATTGTGTTGCGGATGATGACCAGGCGGCTGGGACAGCGTCGTAAGACTTTTGCAAGCAAGGAGCATGCCGAAACTGTACGAATAAGATGTGTGCACCGTGCGAAGGAAGACAATGGGCTATGTATACAATGTTGTAATCCAGTCAAAAGACGCCATGGCTGATGTGTTTTGTTTGTGATCATTTATAAAAATGTCAAAAAAGCAGGATTTTGTTTTTCCCGTACAATCCTTCCCTTGCAACATTTTACTGAGATTTTTTTTGCATTTGATATTACTCTCTTAGGGCTACATAATGAGCCCAAAATTGCCTACATGTGTTTGTAAACTTTTGTAAAATTGGAGTCTCCAAAATGGGGTCATTTTTACCCAACTTTGAGTTATTTGCATTTTCGCACAAGTAAAAGTGCAAGTTTGTAAAAGCAAATTATATAATAAAATGTAGCCCTGTCATTCCTCTATCTAACGTATATTTTAGTTTCTATATGTCATATGAGCTATTTAATTTTTCGTGTCGAAAAAATGAGTAAATTTTAAAAATCGCTATTTTGACCCACTTTTTCACGCTTTTTGCCTAAAGTCAAAAAGTAAATCGGATTCAGCATTAAATTCTGCGCCAGAACCAGCCGGTCTCACCGGCGGGCCTGGGCGTGTTAAGAAACTTCTGATTATGATGACCGTGATTTTTTTATGGGTGATCATGATTGATATTGTTATGATTTATGTATAAATTTTGATGTTCTCTATGCCAGAAAGGTTAAAGTTCCAAATTTGGAGGATCTCCGAAAACCTCCGGAAAATAAGAAAATTGCTAGTTATATCTCCGGAGATATCCCAACCCTGGTGACCCCTCAAAGTTTAGAGCAAATTTAAACGAACAAAATTTTAAATTTGTTCGAAAATTTTAAAAGAGAAATTCTTCTGTAATGTCTATTGTGTTCTAACGGGTGTTACTGGACTTTTTATGAGAAATATTAGCAGTTCAGTACCTCGAAAGAAAGCGCAATTCAAGCCTGTTCTAATGACACTAAATGTTTACAAAAGATTGAGTCAAAATAAACACTTATAGCAGAATGGTGCTTATTAAGTTACTATTCTTTTTGAAAAACTTTTGAAAAGACAGTCTGTGAAAATCATGTACAGGGTGGCCCAAAAAAATTCGGAAAACTTTGGAAAATTGGGATTATGAAATTTTTTATTTGCAACTTATTCTTATTGCTTTTCTTGCACATCCTTTGTGTATCGTATGTGCATGTGAAACAGCTTTGACTTAAAAAACTCGTCTTAAAATTTCAAATTCTGTCAGGACCAGTGTTGTTCCGGCGCCGGGATGAAAATTTGGGTTTCGCTGTATATTTAAAAAAATTGTATTTTTATTGACCGGTATATTGACAAGTATAATGTTTCATAATTTTTACAGAAAATTCAAAGGTACATTTAGATGTTTATAAATTTTTGATTAAAATTAGCAAACATTTCAATTTTATGACATTCGGGCAGGAATTGCATTTATGACCACTTAAATGTAAGCTGTGAGAATAATCTTTCAACTGATTCTGAAGTGGCTGGCATTGGTAAAACCACAAAAGCTAGCTTTGAAAGCTTTGCAAACTCCTGAATTATTAATTAATCCAAAATAATTCAATTTTTTGCTTCTTACCTGGCTTTTTTCGGCCCAAAAATCTAACCCAGACTCCCCACTTTTTTTCAATACAACATCAAAATAAGAGTTTATTTCTGCAGATAAAGTAGAAAATGTTTCGGAAGTCGATTGGGGATTTTCAATTTCTACTGTCCCAAATCCAAAAGGTGAGTCTGTCATGGAGGACTGACTACTAGTAGAGGGGAAAGTCAGGTGTTTCTTCAATTCCAAAAATGGATTGATACATAGAGACAATTGCTCGCTTTCCATGTGCTTTGTCTTTTGCAACTATGGAACGGAACTTCGAGCAAGAGGCCTAGGAAGAGCGAGGCATCAAGTGAGTAGATTATTTATTATTTTTTTCTTGGTGATTTAGAAATCCCTCCTTATGCCTTGCTGATTGTTGTTATTGAAATCTTATATTCGATCCAATATTTTTATTCAAAAAAAATTATTTTCTCAAAAATATTTATCCTTTCTGGCTACTTGAACATTTTTCAGTTGCCTCGGCTCACCAAACTGACATTCGATTTGCTCGTGATTCCAGCGACTTCCCAAGCTCCTGAGCGAGGTTTCTCCCGTTTGTCGATCAACTCCGGTGGTGTCAAGGGCTGCTCGTTGGAGGATTTGCTTCGAAGAAAGTGCTCCTGGGGTTTAATTCAGATCTGATGAATGTTCAATTTGTTTCACCTTACTGTCTTGGTTTCACGTCGAAGTGAATACTTGCCATTGTCATGTCCAGTATTTTACATCGTATTTCCTCTAATAAGCACCCTCCCCAAAATCGATATATTTTTTTATTTTTTGCCTGTCTGACCCATTTATGGATATCGACTACTAGGGATCTATCTAACACACCAAAATGTAGCTCAGTTTTCTAGCTTCATTTTGGTATGTAACATGCCTAGGACTCGATACCCATAATTACGTCAAGCAGGCGCAAAATAAAAATAGAAAATACTGACTTTGGGGAGGGCGTTTATTAGAGGAAATACGGTAATTATAGTTGCAGAGTTAATTATTACAGTAAAAAATTTAGCTGTAACAGACCTGATGGATTATTAAGGAGGCAAAAGCATCCAGATATCGCTCGGAAATTCGGATGTCAAAAAATTTGACATCCGGATGTCATTTGGATGTCAGGATGTCAAAATAATTTGACATTCGGATAGATGTGGATGTCAAAAATTTTTTTGGCCGGATGTGGATGTAGGATGTCAAAGATAGTTTTCTTATATAGTCAGAATACGGCACCAGGCGTAGCTTTTGTTTTGCATTTAACGCAAAATTTTCACGCAAAATATTTACACAAATTTCTATATTTGTGTTGTTGCTTGTTTTGGTACTTTATAGCGTTTTCGGCTGGAGTTTGTTTTTGCAACACTTTTTATAAATTAAAAAATAAACGAAATTCTTTGTCCGACTGTTCTTGATTCACGCATTTTTTGTAATGAAGATATATTTTTCTTCGTTATCAGAGAATATCTTTGTCCTTAAACGACTTGTAGAGGCAGTCAGTGGATGAAGATCGATAAACAGGTACCCAAACTGTGTGTCCGCAACCAATACAACCAATACCATCATAGCTTTGAAAAATAAATTTAAGTGGGGATTTCCATACTTTGATCTAAACGAATTCACCATCTAACCAATTTCAACGTTCAAAAAAGAGACTGCTTATCGAGAGGCACATGTCTTAATGTCTTTTTACCGGGTCCCAGACTTCACCGGGCCTAAAGGCCGCGCGCTAGCGCAAGCGTGTGGAAAAAGAAGTTTACCGGGTCCCAGACTTCACCGGGTATGAAGGCCGCGCGCTAGCGCAAGCGTGTGGAAAAAGAACTTTACCGGGTCCCAGACTTCACCGGGTCTGAAGGCCGCGCGCTAGCGCAAGCGTGGGGAGAAAAAACCTTGCAATATCCAAGGGACGCGAAGCGGCCATGCACTGGGTCTTACTACCGGGTCTAAGCAATATCAAGGGACGCGGCCATGTTGATCCACCGGATCTTTCAGCCAAGTTCAATTACGCCTTAATGCAGCGCGTAAGTGCTGCCCTAGGCTCAGTTTAAACGCGAAGCGTTTCTAAGGCAGGTCAAAACACCTGTCAGGTATTCTTCCAATCCTTCTTGACTACCTAGAAATTCAGTCATAATTGAGGAATAAATTGTTTTGTGAATATACCGTATTTCTTCAACAAAGCATGGTTGGGCTTGAGATTCGGGTCTTCCTCAAACCACTGCTATTCGAGATGGCGATCTATTGGAGATTTTGCTTCTCTTGGATCAGGGCTTAGTAGATGGGACAGCTAGAACTAAAACCACCAGCTAGTGTTATTTTCTGCTTTGCGCTTCATCTTAAAAACAGGATGTCCAAAATGTCAGCATACAAACAGTCGTAAATTATTAGACGTAATTTACAAAGAAAATATCCTAGAACGCTCTATGCATGCATAGTTGGATCGCCGGCCGCCAGAAATCAGAACAACCGCAAAAATCGCCAGAAATCAGAAGGCGAAAAAAGTCAGAAAACCAGAAATCAGAAACCAGAAATCAGAAATCGGTCCCAGCCCTGGTCTACACCGATCAGCCTGTAGCGTCAATTAATGTCCTGCGCGAGCGAATCGTCGAAGAGTGATAGCTAGTGTCGCAATAAATGATAGACCGAGCTATCGAGGACTACCGCCGCCGTCTACAAGTTCGGATCGAAATTAATGGGAAAAGTGTGGAGACAAGATAGGAGATCTTTTGCTGTTTTTTTTTGAAACTGTTGAATAAATTTGTTGAAAATCATGCACTTTGTTAAAACTACCGTATCTCGGCCACAAATGAACTAATCAAACCAATTTTTTCTACACATGAAATGGCACACTCCAGCCTTTTGAATAAGCTATCGTTCGAAAAAGTTGAGCGTGAATTCAAAAAGTTATGGGTAGAAGAAATGTGTCAGAAAAAGTTTGAACACCCTGTATAAATGTACGTTGGCTAAATTTTGCTAACATTCAAAAAATGTGTCCATTATAAATATACCAAAAAAAGCTTTTGCTCTAAAGGAACGCTAAAAGTGGCCGTAAAAATGCGGATTCTTCCGGATCAGCTGGTCCACGATTCAATTTTATGAACATTAGTGAATTCGGGTAAAAGACTTTGAGAATAGAAAGAAAGAATATTTTGGTGGAATTTTTTTAAATCCTATGTTTAGATCAAGGACTTGAATGGTGTGGAGCATATGTTTAGACTTGCGGACTGCGAGGCTGTTCATATGCTCAAGCAGATTTCCTCAGCTATCTCTGGCCCCACTGCCAATTGCTCTGTGCTAGCTACCAATGGTAGGCAGTGCTGATAACATACTTCCTCCTTATCAGCACTATTGCAACAGTTTTGCAGGTGACAAACAAGTGTTTGTGGTGGTCACCAAGGCTGTCCAGAGACCCGAAAATTTGAAGGCTATCTTCGTCACTGACATACACCAGGAAAAGGGATGTGCTAACTTGGAAGTCAACAGTAAAAGTTGGTGTTAGTCTTACTTACCTAATTTAAAAAATATATCTAAAATAGAATTCGAGTGCCCCAAATGTCCAGTCAGCTTTACCAACCCTGAGCTTCTCAAGCGCCACCAAAGTTTTTACTGCAGGCAAGATGAAGCTGTCAGAATCAGTTCAGACTCTAACTTAGGTAGCTATTTCCACATATTTATTTCAATATTCTGCTTTTCAACTTTCACAATTTGTGCATCATCCACTGAGCAAGCCAACTCTGCTTTCTTATCGCCCCTTAGATCAACATTTTTTTGCCTAGATTATCTGCACTTGGCCATCTAAAACTTATTTTATAACAGCGTTTCCTTTTAGCTGACAGAAAAATATATAATGGTCGGAAAACGGAGAATGGCGAGTTAGTCATATTTTTTTCATTTTTCATGTTTTTTTAAATAAAAATAACCGTTTTATGTAAACAATATCATGGTTTCTTAGCCAAAATTTCATAATTTGAATTTGCGCCTTTTGAATTTTAAAAGGGAATAAGGGCTGTATATGGAGGGGAAGGGAATAAAAGGGGCCACTAATGACACAGAGCCCACTGAAAAGAAGATGTTTAACGTAGTTTTGAATACTGGGGCCTACCGCATATAAATGGCATGCATGTTTTTTTAAGCATCCAGAGTCACTTTCGAGTGATTTGTGTCTAAGGTACCGTATTTCTTCTAATTGCCGCACAGTCTCTAATTACCGCACACCCCTAACTTTAAAGACTTATATCTCGGAGCAGAGTGAATATTTTGCCAAGCTGTTTGATGCATTTTCTTAACTCCCACAAGCTCTACCGATCCCACTTTTCAGATCTTGGTTAAGCACCCGAAAATCTCTAGATTGAATTTGAAAATTTCCGATTTTCGGGTGATTGAAAAATAAGCGCACATGTGCGGCAATTAGAAGAAATACGGTATGTGGGTGTGCCTTGCCTCTTCGGGGTCGCAAGGGGCTTGAGAGTTAGAGATGTGCGCACTCACTTATCTCAGACATAATTCTGAGCAAGACTCTTGATCATAAAATGCATATAGAGACAACCGAAATTTGAGCTGTTAACAGCATGAATAAGACATGAATTAGTAATTTTATAAAGCCCACAAGTTTTTAAAAAAGCTGTGGCTAACCATGGCCATACACCAAGAAAAATATTGCCTTTTTTAAACATTTTTCATTACCAACACGTTTTATTTCAGAGCTTATTTGTAGAACTAAATCCACGACAGAAAAATCAGCCAAAGAAATTGGCCGCGATCAACCACCATCTAGCTTGCCTAGCGCAAGCACCAACATCCAATCACAAACAATATTGCAACCCCAGCAGCAAAATAGTGCTCTAATAATTCTGCCAGTTGCTTTTCACAACCATCCAGATGAACAATTGGTCCAGGTAGAGTTTTTTGTGTAAAAAACGGCAGCATCAAAACGTAACTATGTTGCAGTTGATTGGATTGCCACAGACCATAATCCCAGTAGCCATTCACAAGCAAGCATCCCCTAAGCTTCTATTCAACCAACCACTGCTGCTAGATCCCGCCCATATGAATCAGTTAAACTTGCCTCAAGGCATGCAACTGCCCATTGCTGCTGACAGCAGCAGTATCAATACAGACTTTTACTTGCCTGTGGCCTTTGCGCAGCAGCAAAAAAGTAATAATAGTGGCACAGGAGTATGGCCTAGTTGCTCTACTCTTGTGGTCGGAGAAACCAGTCCTTTACATTTTGACATAGGACCATGCACTAGCAATCGCCGAAATACTGACTTGGAATTATTAAAGTAAGTTTGCTGGCCAAGATAAAAATAAGGGTTGGCCCCTCCCCGTGATTTGCGATGTGGGGAGGGATGCGGGGACGGGGAGAGCTGATTTTTGGTGCGGGGTGGGACGCGGGGATGGGGAAGGCAGTAGGGTTGGCCTCCATGTCTGAAACGCTATAAATGAAGATTCTACAACTTTTTCAAAAAGTGCCGTCAAACCCAGCAATTAGTCGTCGGTGGGAAATTAGATTTAACCAGGTAACTCGTAAAAGTTATTAATTTATTGAAGAAATTGTTTTTTTTAACACAACAAAAAACTTCGACAACCCCCAAATCAACTCGCCAACCTCCTTAAATAATTTACCTACAACCGCCCTCCCCCCCGTACTACAATTACAATCTACCTTCGATACAACAAAATCCTCGATTTTTCCACCTCCTTAATTTAGTTATCGAGATTTAACTGGATAATAAACCTGTTAACCAAATTTAGATGCAAAGCAAAACAAAGTACCCCTACTATCATCTCATTAAATAAGGAGCTAAAGAGGAATAGATTTGAGTCAATTGAAGAAGACATTGCACCGCTAGATCTGTCTATTCACAAACGCACCAAAACAACAACCACAGATATAAAAATTATGCCAAGTAGCAGCAATACCTCAACTGACCAACCACAACTTGTACAACAATCTAAGCGATACCTGTGTGAGTGTGGAGTCTCATTTATTTCAGTGGATACTGTAAGTGTGTTCAAATTTAAATACCAAAAAATCAAGGCAAAAATTGCAGTTGAGTGGACACAAGCAGTTTTACTGCCGAAATAGAGTCCCTTCAGACAGTAGTGAAGTGGATGAAAAGACTAAAGAAAGTAATTTTCAGAAGGTAACTTGAAGCACAAAAACGTCAAAGCAGTTTAATGTTGTTTAGAAAAGTGAACATGAGAATAGCAAAGAAGTAGGTAGAGTGGTGGACAGGAAAAAGCTTACGCTCCAGTCATTTGTGTGCATCATTTGCAGTTACAAAGGCTACTCACCAAGAGGCATCAAACATCATTTGAGGGCATCCCATGCTATGGACACACAAAAGCATATCAACTTACTGGACTTTGTCCATTCTGCTAATACTGTCAATACCAATACCTAGTTAAATAGATGTTTTTGATTTGAGTTTTGGTTATAAATGCTTGAAATGGGGCACGTAGAAGTTACCTTACAAACAGAACATGGAAGATGGTAATCAGAACTGTGACAAGTTTTAAATAAAATAACTTTATGAATAAGTTAGGAATAGTTTTATAAACGGCGACTATGGAAGGGATGACCCTCTTTGAAAGCACATATGATGAACTTACTGTAGTGTTTTATGTGCCCCAGTGATGATTGCCATAGACGGATAAACAGTAGTACATGATGAGTCTCGAATTTTTTCGAATTTGTTTTCGATTATTTAATTAACTTTTTTTTAAGATATTTAGACATGCTTTATACCATTCAAAAGCTGAAGTTATAAGCATTTTTTCTGTTTAAACAGATTTTTGATATGTTTTGAAAAAAAGGTATAAAAAACACTCTGAATTCAGGAGTCGAGAGTCACCGTAATCGCCTGGATCAGCAAGCAAGGCGTTGTTGGCCCCTTCTTCTTCGATGGCACTGTTGGCTGGGAATCCTATCTGGAGATGCTCAAGCGCTTCATGCGAGCTGTTCGAAGGAAAAGAAGCTTCAAACAGTTCATCCTTCAACAAGATGGAGCTCCGCCGCACATCAAAAGTAAAGTGATTGATTACCTTAACCAGCAATTTCCTGATCGTGGATCGGTCGCAACTCTCCCTGCACTCAAAATGGTATTGAATTGAAATGGCCTCCTCATTCTCCAGACTTAACGCCTTGCGACTTCTTCTTGTGGGGGTACATCAGGTCAAAAGTTTACACGAGCCCTGTGCCCAGTCTCTAAGAGCTGCAGCAGAGAATTGAATTGGCCTTCCAAGAAATGCCTCAGGAAATGGTCAACAAGAGCATTGAAAGCTAGAGCACCGACTCCACTGGGTAGCAGAGAATGAGGGACAGCATGTGGAGGCAAGATAACTATGTTTTTATTATTTGTATGCTTGCTATGATTATGATATCTCGATTTCAAAATAAAAAGAGCTTCAAAAAGAACCCCTGAATTCAGAGTGGTTTTTATACCCTTTTTTCAAGTCATATCAAAAATCTGTTTAAACAGAAAAAATGCTTATAACTTCAGCTTTTGAAAGGTATAAAGCATGTCTAAATATCTTTAAAAAAGTTAATTAAATAATCGAAAACAAATTCGGAAAAATTCGAGACTCACCCTGTAGTTTAAAATAAAAGAATACTCATAAACTAACCTTTTGTCATAAAAATCTATTTTTCCCAAAATTTTTCATGAATGGATCAAAAAAAAATGTGCTATCAAAAAGCCCTGTTTTCAAGCTTTCGAAAAGTATATATTCACTTACAGTGACTGGGGTAAGGTGCAAGTCGAAAATGACCTCGGAGGTTAATGGTCCTTCCATCTTTTTTAAGTGTTTGGAGCAAAACTTTTTTTGAACTTTCAGTCAAAAGTTGCATATTTTCGACAATGCTTGTTTCAAATATGTCGTCGAATATTCAACTTTTGGTACTATTGGACTTTAGTAGTCCAAAGGCAATTTAGTAGTCCAAAGGCAATTTAGTAGTCCAAAGGCAATTTAGTAGTCCAAAGGCAATTTAGTAGTCCAAAGGCAATTTAGTAGTCCAAAGGCAATTTAGTAGTCCAAAGGTGTTTTAGTAGATGCGCGCACTCACTTACCTTAGGGAACGTCCATAAATTATGTCAGACTGACAGCCCGGTTTTGGCGACCCCACCCCCTGTCAGAAAATGTCAGAAAGGGCCGGAAACCCCTTATTAAAATCTGACAGTTTTCTGACACAACTTTAGACTTCCAAATTTTACATTGTATATATTATATACCGGGTTGCCAGTTCAACCGGTTAACCGGTTCAAAAGGTATTTTTATATTATAGTTGCATACTGAAATTTCAATAGCATACAAAATAGTTTTTTCGTAAATATGTGTTAGCTTGGTCTTGACTCACTCATTCGTCTTTTTTTCTAAGGCCTTGTTTTTATGCTTGAGACCATTTCATTGGCCGAAAGGATATCCAACTTTCGGAGCTTCAGGTATTGGTTCATAAAGTAGACTGCAGATATTAGCACTATCACAGTAAGCCCATAAAAAATGCATCTACGATGGTGATGTTGTCGTCAATCAAAGAGTTGCTGGCAGGAGTAGGAGGAAGTGTGGCTGCAGGAACGGGGGCGGAGGAGGAGGAGTTAACTGCTGGATCATTCCAGTGGAAAGAAGAATGGCACCGCTTTCAAAGCATCTATCCGGTGTTGTACTACCAGTCGCCACATTTGGGACTCACCTTGATTCTTCAGGCAAAACCATTAATGGAGAATTAGAGAGGCAGAACTTTAAAGCTGCAGCAGAAATACTTTGTGACGTTTGGTCAGAAATGGTAATTTTTAGTATAAAAATTTAACCTGGAATATTTGAAAACAAGGGACCACAGGCGCCTATCGGCGCCTCTATAGTATAGTAAGTATAGTGTAGTCTCTATAGTATAGTCTATAGTATAGTAAAGTACAGTACAGTTATTTGTATAGTACAGTTATTTCGAAATTTCAATGAGGGGCTATGACTTCATTCATAAAAATAGGTATAATCCCCTATTAGAACTCATTTTTTTCGCCTGTTCTTTTTTTAAACGAAAGCTGACATTCTGGGGAACACGATGGTATTAGCGACAAAAGTGATTTCGCTATCTACGACCCGTTCTGGCCTTCGAAGTGAAAAAGCGTTACCCACCCACCCACACATGCCAAATACTATATAAGATACGTCTACACAATCAATGGCCACCAAGTTCTTGCACAGTACATCGAAAAAGATGCCGCGGAATTGCCATTGGCAAGAACATTGGCTCACAGAGCATGTCCGCCAAAGTCGTTACACACTGCAGATCCGAAAATGCGGAAAAGACTGGTGCTGTGGAGGTTACCGATGTGCAAAACTTCCAAATTTCCTACCATCATTTCTCCCTGCGCCTATCCCATGTGTTTTTGACGCAACAGGGCCAAGAGTAGCTGAAGAGGGTGATGAAAAACCTGAATTTGGAGATTTGGCAGACAGACTCGCACTCAGCAGCTGCTTTTCTGAACCCATTTGCTTTGATCAGTACTGCCAACTATGAAAGACAAGTACGAGAAAATGATGTGTAAGCATTGTCGGCTTTATATGTCTAGCGTCAAACGGAAAAATGCACATGAAAAGGCTTGCCAAGAATTTGAAATGGATTTCATGGATTTCCAGGATTCTGAAGAAACCGTCATTGAAGACGAAGTAGATTTGGCTGAGGAAATGAGGCAAGTGCGAGCCCTTCAAGAAAAATACCAAGAATTAGAAATGGAAAACTTAAAATATGAGCCATAATAAAATATGGACTATATGTTTTAATCTTATTTTGCAATAAATACATTTTTTTTATATGACGTGCAAAACAGATAAACAAATACACAAAAAATTAGGTCAAAATTTTCAAAACTGATTTAAACTATTCAAGAAAATTTTCTGTGAAATCTGACATTCCTGTCAGAAAAAGGCCATTACCCCACCCCCTCTGTCAGATTTTGTCAGATTGGGCTGGGACCCCCCCACCCCCCCTGTCAGCGTGACATAATTTATGGACGTTCCCTTAGACATGATTCCGAGCAAGACTCTGGATCATAAAATGCATACAGAGTCTCTTTTTGCCACGGCCCATGTTGAAAAATATAGTAAAAACAGCTACAAAAGCTCTCAAAAAAGTGGCCCTCTATTATTCCCTTCCGATCCCAATACACCTCTTGTACCCTTTGTCAGATTCTTTAAAGTTTGGACTACTAAAATTTTTTTGGACTACTACAGGTGTCCCAAAAAAACCTGCAATTTTTGATTTAGGCAAATCTTGCGTGAATTTTATTTTGGCAAGTGTTTAAAAGTGACAATTGTCACTCTAAAATGTCACTTTTCGCGTTTTTCGCTTTTTTACTGTTTGTGGGTTGTTTGCTCGTTGATTATTGTTATTCGTGCTTTTTAGGTAATGCCTGTTATCAAAAAGCAAGATCTTCGTGCTGCCTTGCGTGATGCGAGTGGGAAAACTTGGATGTGGAAACGCTGAAGCGAATCGTCGATGATTTTCCAGGACGAATTCAGGCCTGCATCGATGCTCCAGGAAGACATTTTGAATAATCAGTTATACTTTGTTGTTGCATTGTCAGTCGTTGTTGGGACAAAGCAGAATAAATGTAGTGCGTGTGTCTGAATTGTCAATTAATTAAAACCCAAGGGGTACCTACACAAATTTTTTAAAATTTTGCAGGTTTTTTGGACCACCCTGTAAACTTCTATTGGACTATTAAAGTGCAATTAACCCTAACTTTTTACCTCTTAAGGTGTTGTTCACAAAATTGTCGATAAGTGTCGATAAATTTCAAAAAAATTCTTTGTGGGAGATGACCCTTTTTTACCATGTCGTGTTCTTTTGTTGCTGTTTTTGTGCACATGACTGTTAGGATTAATTAAAGTTTTATATTTTATTGTTCAACATAGAGCGTTGTACAACCGCGTTGTACTTATTCAAAATCAGATCAATTACGCAACTTGAGCTTTATCTATTAGGCTTGTAATAATATTTGAGTACATATTCTAAACATCAAATAATTTTCTGCTAATCACACAATACGTCAAAAGCATATTTACATTTGTGAAAAATTATGGCTCTTTACTTTTGCCAATGCACTATGTACATCTGAACAACAACATCAACAACAGAAACTTGTAGACGTGAAGTGTGTGTGTGTGATATGGCTTTTGATGTAGTCATGTATCAACCGTTGTAGGTGGTTGTCTCACTTATTTAAGATGGACACCGTGCAACACCAAATCCCCGTCTATGCACAATTTGTCAATGCTTCTAGGGTTGAGGCGGTGCTCATACACACCCAGCAAGCAGTCATCTACGTAGATTATGAACTAAAAATAGATTGGGTCAGAACAAGGCTTCCAACTCAAATTTTGAAAAATCAGACAAATCTTTAAAAAAATCAGATTTTGGGACTAAAAATAAGAATTTTGAGTTTTTCTGGTATCTAAAATTAACCAATCTTAAAAAAGCAGATTTTCGCACTAAAAGTCAGGTAAGGTTTTTAAGAGCTAAGGTTTTTAAGAATTCCTGTTGTCTAAAATTAACATTTTTCTTAATAATCAACCCAGATGGAAGCCCTGGGTTACAACAGTTTACCATTGTACTGATAGGGGACCCCGCGAATTGTAAGCAAATAACATCCTCCCCTTCCATTTTTATTTGCTTAACACCCCTTTGGAACCTGTGGCGACGAGATATTCCGGTAGGGATATGTCCTAGATCAATATTTGATAAGGTTCAAAATATAAAAAATTGCTTTTTTTACACCAGCGCCTATAGACGTTTTTGCCCCAAAATGAACAAAGAGCATGTATTCTCTAAGCCAATAGAAGCAAAACGCGAGTAACTTTTTTTTGGGCAGAAAGGGGAGTTAAGTTTTGGCCAAATGATAGTCTATGACATTAGACCTACCGGAATATCTCGTCGCCACAGGTCCATACTTGCACGGGCGCCGGCGCCGATTTTTTTAAGAGCCCGGCGCCCTTGTGTATTTACAAAACCGGCGCCGGCGCCCGTTTTTTTCATGGCTGGCGCCGGCGCCCTTAATTTGTTAAAAATACACCTATTTTTTTAATTTTTAAAATTTATATTTTTTATATATACTGGCTGCTGAGTTCAGAAACAAGAGCACGTAATCTGTTTTAAATTATGTTTTATGCGATTGTTTTTAAATACAGTTATACCTCAGCTCGTTTATAGCACAAAATCTGTACTATATTTTTGTCCGTAACAGTAAAAACCTTTTAAAATAAAAAATTTGTTTTGTTTGATTTATTAATAGAATAAAACCCAATCTGGCGCCGGCGCCGAAATTTTGAAAAGCCTGGCGCCGACGCCGTTTTTCCCAAACGTGCAAGTATGCACAGGTCCTGTTTCCGTGATGAGATGTTGTGTTGGTCCATAAGTTCGAGGTTCTTCATACACGGAACACAATGTACTTATATTGAGTTTTAAACTAGTTTACTAGTTATCCAATTGATGGGTTTCACTATTAAATATTATTACAAGAATGTTTGATGGGTTACAGTATTAATAAAATTTTGCTGCACAATTTTAATTTTGAAACCCATCAAACATTATCGCTGCAGTTCTACAAATAATATATCAATAGTGAAACCTATCAATTGGGAAACTAGTGAAATAGGTAAATAAAGAAGTTTTGAAACCCATACGAAAATATTATGTTCTATGTGCATAACCAACCGCGAACGTATGACCAACCCAAAACCTTTGCTTTTGTTTTGATGCACTTAGTTCTTAAAAAATGCCCATAGACATCCCCTGAGTTGACCACAAGGATTTAAATTTCGGATGGTTTGGTCCCTCAAGCTGATTTTTATGAAGCGAAATTCTCTTTTGAGCAAGTTTTACTGGAGCATACCTTAGCATCCTCGCAGTAGATAAGAAAGTCGAAAGTTCTTTTCCGTTTAAATGGAAAATCTTTTCCTTGGAGTATCTGTTCCTCACCCCAGATTTGGTTGTCCATCCTGCTGTTGCACACTATTTTCTTGGAAGGCACTCGAGGGTTCACCCTAAGCAAATGCGAGGTAAGCCACCTACTACAATGATGTATATGTAAGTGTAAAACAACCTCAAAGCTATGTTCTGACCACTGTGCAGTTCTAGGTTGAACTGTTTACCCCGCTTCTTGATCAAACCTGACACATAAAGCTTGCGGCTGGGGTAGAAGTTGCCGGGAATGTCTGCCACATAGGGCACTGAGTAGGTCCTGCCTTCCCAGGATACCTGAAACAAAATAATGGATAGACTCCGAAGCATATTTACTGTAACTAGTACCGAGTACAGCTCTATATCCCCATTAATATAGCTGAAAATTATGCATTTGATCGTTAGCTTTTACTTTTTACAAAGCTTGCATGTGAGAAATGTCTGTTAGCGGCACATAGTGGGCAAATCTAGCTACCAGTTTGTGGTCCAAAAACACCTAAATCGACTAGATGCAGTTCAAGCACTTGTTGATTTTAGTTGTGACCCACCTCAAATTCATCTTCATGACACCTGACCCTGACATCGAATTCATCTCCAAACCGCCATTTGTGCTTGATGGTGCCTTCCCTACCCCACTCTCCATTGATGCATGCATTCAAATGAATCTTCCTCGGTGCTTCCAGTTCAGCTCTGCAAATCAAACATGATATTTTTTGACCCAATATTGATAAATGATGCTGATTGGAAAACGAGAGGGATTCCGGAATAGGACTTTTAGATCAAGCAGATCTCTGGAACGGGACCTGTTGAAAATTTCGGGGCTAGTGCAATCCCGTCATCATTTTTAATAAATATCCAACCTTAAACACAATAGCCTGTTGTCCAGAGCATCTGTGTCATCATCCAACTCCACTCTGGGACCATTGGTCAGGTTGATCACAAACTCTGTTCTGCCTGAATATTGGAAAATTTAGATAAATTGCCAAATCAGTCAAAAAAGTTTTCCGCATTCCAAAGCTGAATTCCCATGTTGTTTTATGGATACTAATATGTTTTTTTTCAAATTTAATCAACTATACAGGTGAAGGCCTAATCAAGCGTAAGTAACTATTCATTCTCCTTTTATTTTAAGTATTGGGCGAATTGCGGTAAGGAATAGCAAAAAAACAAGCACTTATTCTTGTTCCAAAACATGGAATGTGTAAACAAATTTGTAACGGCTAAAATTGAGTATAGACGCTATAGTCTTTTTGCGTTAGTCCCCCAGCTGATTTTTTTTTAGTTTTTTATGTATGTTTTTATATACAAGCTTTTTGTATTTTAATCTAAAAATTAAAAAAAACGATAAAAAATTAACTTAGGAGACCAAGTCAAACTGACTGGAGGGGGGGCGTTGGGTGATGTTGGTTGTTGTTGTATACCGTATAACCTCTTTTAATCCCCCGGGGGATTATTTTTCAATCCCTGAAAATTTTGGAAACTGTAAATAAAAAACGGCCTTAACTCCGAAATACTAGTCAAAAATGGGAGGTGGGGGATTATTAGAGGTTATACGGTACTTCGCTGCAAACTCAGGTTTTTTCTAGAGGAAGAAGGAAAGAGGCCTCTAAAAGAGCCTCTCCATTATTTATAAGATCTGTCATTATTTCGGGATTCTAAATATTATTTTTTTCGAATTTTATGTCAGAATCTTATTTTTGGCTGCCAAAAAGCAATAAGCACTGGATAAAATAGCATATTTCGCCAAAATGCCCTGAAATGCCTTTATTTAGAGCAAATGTCTTTATTTTAAAATTTTTGATCTGGGAGCCCTGGTCTAAAAGGAGAGCACCAGCAAATTTTTGTAAGCCATCCCTGTTTTCACTGAATTAGATCTGACATATATGACCTCACATTAATTTCTGAAACTAGGCAGAAAACTATTATTGGATCAGTAGAACGCTTTCAAAAAATAGAAAAATACTGTCAGTCCCTTGTCTTTTTTGGACTGTGAACACACTCACCTACAATAACTCCTCTAACTATTAGGGATTGACCAGGCTGTAGTTGGTTGCCTTCTAGTTTGGACAAGTACGGCACTGGCTTTAATAAATTGTTGGAATAAAGGCTATAGACTGGTTTTAATACAGTTAACTCACAAAACTGTTGATCCTGCCTGTGATAGAGTCTTTTTTGGTAGGAACTCGTTTCCTCCGAAGACCTACAAGATCAACTGTTAAGGTTATGAAAAAATTAAAAAAGGTAATTAAAAGATTTTGGTCTTTCTATATAATCCTCTTTTGCCGGCGCCACAGCTTGTGCTCATATGTAAAAGATTTTTGTATTAAAGGGGGATGGGGGCGTATATTTCAGTAGGTCCGATTTTTGGGGGGGGAGGTTATATTCCAGTAGCGCCAAAAAATTTTTAGCTCAAAATGTTAAAAACATGGCAGAAACACCGTTAAAAAAGTATTAGACCATTATCGAAAAAAAATTGAAAAGTGCTTGGTCCCCCTGTGGTTTTAAGGAATCGGTGACAAGAAAAATATTTTCGGTGACAATAAAAAGTTTTGTCCGTGTGAATGATGTTGTTGGATAGCTAAATTAAAGAAGGTTACAAAATCGCGTAATAGAAAATGGCTAAAAATAAAACTTTTGAGTTACTTTCTATCAATTTTTGTTTGTCTTCTGTTCAGTCTTTCAAGCACTAAAATGCTTGCCAACTTTTTCTCTATATTTTTTTAAACAATGTCTGAATATGAACAATTAGTCTTGAATTTTCGAACTGGCCAAAATATGGCCAACTGGCAAAATCAATCCCTGAAAAAGGCATAAAAACGCAAAGCACAAAATAATTACCAAAAATTTTCCTGAGGATAGAAGTCATGTTACCTGAAAATATTTATTTTTAACCATCAAAATAGCATGAATAACCACATCTACAAGTTCAATGAGAGCCAAATACATGTTCGAGCAATAAAACAGCAATTTGCACACCCATAAATAGAAAGAAATGGGTATAACATCAACAATACATACAACACACACGCAATAATAACTAAAGCGACAACAAGGCAGCAACACGAAAAACACGGTCTCCTCAATCACCAACAGGCGGCATACTTCCAGATCAAATGCAAATCTTAGTTGCTTTTATTGCTGGCAGTAGCAGCAGTCAAAACTATTGTTTACAAAGTTAAGTGACCTGCAGTTTACACCGGCAACCAGTGTTGCAAGTAGCATCGGTGCGGCACTTAGTACAGTAACAGCACTGATACACAGTCGAACCTCGATTTAGTGACCCCTTAGGGAACTGGCCTAAAGGGTCACTTTGCCCGAATTAATTTTTTAGTCTAAAATCAAAGTCTTTTCGAGTTGGAGTGGCCATATTTAATGATTAAAATAGTCGGTTTTGATATAAAAATATGGTCAAAAAGTGGTTGTGATGGTTAAAATCTCGAAATTTTGACAATTTTTGAAAATTGATTTTTCGCTCTATGTTGACAATTTATGGACTTTTTAACCTATTTTTATTGCATGACATTTGAGCGAAGTTAGCAAATCGGGTATCATGGTTTTTAGCCTATTTTGAATTGCCCTTGCTTAACATATTTTTCAAATATCCAACTTGTATGGGTTATTTTTACGAATATTATACTTATAGTAATTAGTCATTTCAAAAGCCCGTTACCTCTTCTCAAAATATGTGAAAAAAGCCGATACCTGAGTGTGGAGGGAATTCAAAAAGTGACTGCTTTTTATCAGGAAGTTTAAATATTTTTTGAATTTTAGTTCTAACTAGATGATAGGACAGTTTTGCGCCCCCCACACTCAGGTATCGGCCTCTTTCGCATATTTTGAGAAGAGAACGGGCTTTTGAAAGGACTAATTACCATAAGTATAATATTCGTAACTAGAAAAGGCGCCTCGACCAAAGGTCACGGCAATAAATTCTGGGTGAGACATGGTCTGATATACCGTAAATGTTCTAATAGAGCCCCCGGGGCTCTATTTTTCAATCCTTCGAAAATCTGAAAATTTTGAGGTCGATCTTGAGATTCTTGGGTGAAAATCCAATACCGAAAAAGCGGAATCGGTAAAGCTCGCGGGAGTTAAGAAAATGCAATGAACAGCTTTGTAAAATATTGACTCTGCTCCGAGATAGAGACCCTCAAAGTGGAGAGGGTGGATCTATTAGGAAGGGGGCTCTATTAGAACATTTACGGTATATTCTAATATAGCCTTATCCACCGCTGAACAGTCTGGGTACCATTGAATGAGTACTACCACCTGAACACCGCCACCTGAGTAATACTACCTATAACACCACCTAGGAACTCCCCTCTTAAATATGTATCCACCTAAGTGCCGCTGTTCTGAGTACCCTCTTCTGAGTACCCACTTTTCAGTAATTAGTAATTACACATGGAAACCCTCTGTCTTTGTCCCCTACCTGAGTATCCCCTTCCGGGTACCCCACTTTGACAACCACCACCTGAATACCTTCTCGTAAGTGCACTATTTGTGTACTCCCCTCCAGAGTATCCATGTGGGGGTACCCTACTCCTGGGTACCCCCACATAGATACCACCTCCATCCTCTCTTAAGTTCACTTTCATTGTTGATACCATGACTAACTCCGCCTCCTGAATATCCCTTCCTAATCCCCATTCTGGGTACCCTTCTGAGTACTACTAATTGGGTACCACAACCTGAGTACCCCCACCTAAGTATCATCGCCTGGGTGTAACCCCATTAGGCGCTACCAAATATAAATCCGATGGTATATTTTGAAGCAGAATTCAAAGAGTAATATTTACCTGTTAAATGCCTATTTTGAAACTCTACAATACCAAATACCAATGACGAAGAAAAATGTGTTTGTAGACCGTGGGAATCGAACCTGTCCCATGTACTGTCTATATTTATTCATAATTCCCCTTATTACCGTATTTACTCTAATAAGGCCCCATGGGTCCTTATTTTTCAAACCCCAAAAATCAGAAAAATTTGAATTCGATCACGAGATTTTCGGGTGCTCAACTAAGATCTAAAAAGTAGAATCGGTAGAAATCATGGCAGTTAAGAAAACGCAATAAACCTTTGGCTGAGATATAAGACCTCAAAGTTGAGGGTGGGCCTAATTAGAGCATGGGGTCTTATTAGAGGAAATACGGTAGTCTAGAGTATAACACAAATTTTCCACGATTCCCTCAGACACACATTATTTACGAACGAGGAAATCAGTTGTTGTAGGCTATTTTACTAGTAAAAACCATTCAAAACCAACAACAGACTTGAAAACAAGGTATGTGTGTATTTGTTTAACCTTTTTGAACCATTTAAACAAAGCAGGAAATAAAGAGCACCATCACTATTAAATTAGAGAGAGACAGCCATTGATTAATTCAATACACAACCGCATTAATAGACCGGTTTACTACATGCCCCCCCTCCTCTCCTTAACAAAAACATTAGCAGGCAAGGGCTCTATAACATCAATACAACATGGATAATAATAGTAAAAGAAATTTTCCTCTCTGCTTTACTTTTGCTCAGCAACAAAAAAACAACTAATAAAAAGCTCTTAGACACCAAAACAACTGGCTGCTTGGTCTTAACTGCTGAAAGACTAGGCACTGAAGTGTGTATAAATGTATTTGAAAAATTGATTTTGGTTTTAGAGATTAATAAGGGAATTTTAGCCCAAGGTGAGATTTTGAATTCGAAGGTTCCGTAAAAATAGATTATTACAGTCTACCCCCGATAAAACGTCACCGAGGAGCCGGTTTTAATAATTACTCCCCAACTCTACTCATAATTGATATTTTAGGCTAATTGGGGAATTTGTTGGTATACAGAATGTCCCAAAATTACGCGTGCAGTTTTTAACTTTTTTGAATTCCCGCCTTTTACATTTTCTTTTAAGTTTTATCCAATCTTTTATTTAAAAATGGTCGGGGAGGGTTGTTACACAGTTAACTCGAATTTTCAGCGCGCAATTTTGGGACGCCCTGTAGTCTGCTCCTAATACACAGTGCTCTCTCGGATTAGCGTAAGTGGTAAAAAGTTCGTTCTCGTCTAAGGTCCGCACATTTTTTCAGACCGATTTTTATCTTTTTTTTTGCTAGTTCTGTATTGACAGTCTGGTCCCAAATATTGCAAGGATTCCGATTTTACCGATAATTTCAGCAAAACAAAATAATTCTGGCTCTTAAAAGGCAAAACCCCGCTTTAACGTAACCGCATTTTCAAAAAAAGCCTTACGGAGTTTTGCCTTTTAAGAGCCAGAATTATTTTGTTTTGCTAAAATGATCGGTAAAATCGGAATCTTTGCGATATTTGGGACCAGACTGTCAATACAGAACTAGCAAAAAAAAGATAAAAATCGGGCTGAAAAAATGTGCGGACCTTAGACGAGAATGAACTTTTTACCACTTACGCTAATCCTAGAGAGCACTGTAATGCCACCCTTAGGTATCGATCTGAAGGGGTGGCGTTACATACACGGCCGGCTTCCCGTTTTCATATAAATCCAGCAAAATGAAAAATGAAGCTTTCCCAGATTAGCGTTTTATCCAGGGTAGACTGTATAGTACCTCTTTGTATGGCAAGATAAATCGGTTACAGATAAAAAAAAGTCAAAAATTAATGTATAGCCAATATAGAAATGCAAAAATGATTTTTTTATTTTCTGGTGAAAATTGCAGTTTTAGCAGTAACAGTATAAAATTTAGTGCAAAAGCAACGTTGGAAATCAGGTGCACAGAAAGGGATGAGTCATCTGGGTTTGTAAAGGTCATTGGCTAGATGAAGGGCAGCATGTTTGCCTTAATGTAAACAGGTTAGCAACAACCATCAATGAAGCACATTTCACTACTACAACTACTATAGCACAGCTTAATCGATTTCTCTGACTATTGTTAAAAGAAATAAAATTTTAAAGAAACAAGATGTTATCAGTAGCATTGATGATGATGACAAAATACACCTCCTCTAATAGGGTCAATAATTAGAGCAGAAAAAGCATTAGATTAGAAACATACATAAAGCATGTCAATTAGCCTTTTTAGTGGGTAATTTACCGTATTTATTTTAAAAAAACAATACCCCCCTTCCACCTACAAAATAGTCGCCTTTTTATCTCAGTCCTCGATTTGGTTGGTTCAAAGGTAAAATAAGTCAAAGTGACATCTCGATAAAAAATACGCTGGATCTAGAAACAACCCATCCCCCCATACTATTTTAAACCTGACGTGGACTGTAGACGTAGACGGACATGGTAAAAGGTGACTGGACAATCGTTGACTGGCCGGCCCATCTGTTTTATAACAGGCACATAGAGGTGTGCACGGGCCGGCCGACGGGCCCGACCGGGCCAGTCCGGACCCACTTTTTTAACACATATATCACCTAAGAATGTATTATTGAAGCTGAGATTTCAGGCTACAAAACGTATATTAACATTTATGGAAATTGAATGAAAATTCTGACTAATTTAAAAAAAACAGCTCAATTTTTTCAAGCTCGACGACGTAAAAATTGAGGCGTTTTTAATTAGTCAAAATTGGTAATCAATTTCCATAAATGTTGACATATGTTTTGCAGCCTGGAATCTCAGCTTCAATAATATATTTTCAAGTCCGGCAAATGTGTTCAAAATGTGGGTGCGGGCCGGTCCGTGCACACCCCTGCAGGCACAATAAGAATACCGTATTTACTCTAATAGCTCGACATGTCAGGTTACTTTCGAATTACCTTCTATGGTGTCGAGTTATTGGATACTGTCGGACTATTGAAGACTGTCAGGTTATTTTTTCGATCAAAATTTTATTCAAAAACACACAACAAACATCATAATTTTATCTCAAAAATGGTTAACAACAAGATAAACAATTATTTGACTTCAACAATCCATTTCCAAATCAAGACTGTCATCAGTTTGGTAGCCATTCTCTTCATCTTGCTCTGCATCGATTTCACCGGCCTGTTTTTGCTCCACTTCCAGCCAAGCTCTTGCATTTTTAGCATAAGACGTCCCTTTGGCACTTTTCCACGTTTTTTGATGCAGTAGATTAGATCATCTTCCATCGTGACACACAGTGATTCCGCAGTCTAAAATAAAATTAACATTTAATAATAATTTACTAATTCTACCTCTGAAAGACTTTGCAAGCATATCCTCGCTCAACGATTCCCATGCGATGCATATACATTAAAAGTAAACGTCCATAGAAGCAGCTCGACGATTTCCAACGGCAGTCTATTCCATCCTGTCTTCATTCATGATCCGATTGTTGTAGAGTTTTTAAATTTTTGCCTTGAATGGTCCATTCCACACGACATCTGGTGCCTCAACAAAATGATGTAAAACCAAAATCAAAATTACATCTGACTTGAATATATTTCGTGCAACCTCCCGGAATCACTGCTGTTTGAAGATCCAGTTTGCGCAATTATTTTTTTGCTGATTTACTCGTGTGGCACCTGAAGGCATCCCACACCAGCATTCGCCCTCCAAAGAGAGATCGCCCAAATGTTAGCTGCAAATAGTCGGCTGTCAAGGTTTTTTTCCCATAGGAGACGATTCGCTTATCAATACTATAAGACTCTGAATATGATAATAAAAAATACCTTTGCAGCTTGAGCTGACCCTTAACGTTGTGCCAGTTAATGACCAAGCTACGGCTAATTCCGAATTTATTTGCAGCACTATTATTGGAAACGGCTTCTTGAACAAGAAAGAGCTTGAACTCGTTTGAATAGGACTTGAGCTATCTTGGTCTGCTTGCTTCAATTTCATCCTCGACGTCCGAAAGATTCAAGAGATCATATTCGTCCACTTTAGCAGCTAAAAATTAAATTATAAAATTTTCATCTTAAATCAATACAGTGAACATAAAATAACTATAGAGGGGACGGTGTCGAGTTATTAGAGACTGTCAGGTTATTTTCGAATCACCCTCTGGGGCTGACTGTTGAACTATTGGAGACTGTAGAGCTATTAGAGTAAATACGGTAGCAGATTTAGAAAGGTTTTATAAACATATAAATGATTTCAGGCTTAAGTCCATTTTTAATTCACAATTTCGAGATTTTTAGGCTATTGAAGTCAAAAAAAGGAATAAATCAGCTGCAAAAAAGGTCTGCCCGAAGAAAACTCGCGATCTATTTCGAAAAATAAGCTGCTACCGCAGTAGCGGTCAAAAAAATGGATCACTCAATTTTTACATGAAAATTTTTCTTCAATCACAAATTTATGACTATTATAATTTTCAATATAGTTTTGTTTTACATTTTTTTTGGAGCATTTTTTCCTCTATCTAACGGCGTTAGCAGTTATGTCAGCTGTGCAAAATTTCATGCTCATACATTTATCGTTATGAAACACTTCATTCATAGTCAAAATCAAAGTGAATCTAAGGAAAATGGTCGTTTGACCGCATGAACAGCGGCTTTTCGAAAAAATAATATTTTCAAAAACTGTCATTCAATGCATTATTTGAAAGCTCTTTAATTTCGCTACATAATGATATGTCGAACGTTTTATTAGAAAGTCAATGGGCTGAGGTACAGACAGTTAAGGATTTTAAAAAGTAAGAAATGACTTGAAATAAGAAAAAAATTTTTTACTTTTTAAAACTTTAACCGTCTGTACCTCAGCCCATTGACTCTCTAATAAAACGTTCGACATGTCGTTTTATAGGGAAATTAAAGAGCTTTTAGCTTATTGCTCAATGTTTTTTTCCATTGACTTGCAAGCAGTATTCGAGGCGACTATGAAAAATCGCAAATACAAAAAGCAAAAACAAACATGATTGCTGTCGACCGAAAAAGGCATTTGGTGAAACTGCCTCTGCTCCTTCCTCTAAACATTCAATTTTTCTCTGTCTCTCTCTCTCGAGCAGCAGCAGATTGTTTTACACTCGGAGAGAAGTGGTAGGGAGCTGATCCACCCACCTAGTCTCTTTGTTGTAGTAGTGGAACTACAGGGGTAGTGCTGGTGGTGGTGGAAATAGGTTAGTGGCTGACTGATGCAAAAAAAAGTGAAGCTGGTATTTAGGGCTGCAAAAAAAACAAGAGAACTGATAGCAAAGGATGCTTTTTATATTTCGGTGATCGCAATAATTTTTATAATTTTTTATTTGCAATGAAGTTAACTTTTTATGTATTATTCCAAAAAAATACTTAACTGATATATGATAGTTCTAGTAAAGTGAAAGTCGGCTAACTTGTCCTATGTGGCAATGTCAAGCAACGTTGGGCTCGACTAGTAAATTGTTCTAACTTTTGAACCTCGTATTTTTGAGTCTGTCGATAGGCAATTAGAAGATGTTAGACCTTGATTCGAGTACAGGGCAGGTTTGTGGGCGCCGTTCTGACTTGTTACATATTTAATTTTTGTGAAATTTTGTACCTATTTTGTGGCCCTAAATGGGTGATTGTGCACTACGTGTTTTTTTCGTATTTTAATTATTTGATGTTCAAAAATAATCGGCCCAGTTTGATCGATAGAGTTAATGCGGAAACTTCCTAAATAAGGTGTGAAGTTTAGTGCAGAAACCGAAGTTTAATGCGGCACCAACCGCGCCGTGAACCCACCCCACATGGTCGGCATTTTATGTGAAGTCAACCCAAATGGATTTTAACCCGCTTTAATGACCGTAGAATTTTGACAAGGACGTTGGTAAGTGATGTTGGCAGGTTAAATAAATTTGACAAGGATGCTGGTAAGCAAATAGATTTGACAAGGATGTTGGTATGAAGATAAATTACCAGGATCCATGACTTCGTAGCCGTTCTCCGTAGCGTATTCTTGCAGAAACTCTCAAGTTATTGTTGTTTAAAGTAAGATTTTTACAAATTATTTACTTGATCAAAATGTTGTGTACCGTGCCGTCTCCAAGAAGTGAATCGTAAAACACCAGCCTTTCCTTGACATTGTTTACCACCTAAACAAATCATTGCGCATGGTAAGTACCACTAAGGACCAATGATTTGATGAATGAACAGAAATGAAAAGCAGCTCAAAAGAAAATATTTCCACATCTCTGACCCAGTTGAGCACAGAGTTTGGACCTTTTTATTGGAGCTGAATCAGAGGAGAAACCCTGAACAAAAAAAACAATAATAATGAATACTGCTAAATAAGAATACCAATGGAAGATTCAAATTGTCTTCATTTCGCTGGACAATCAGTTGATAGTAGAAGTTGATAGTTTCGCCATTCATCCATACCGTTGGTTTCAAGCATCCTAGCTGCTCCCTGTTTAACTTGATTCCGAACTTGTTTGCAAGTACTTCATCATTATCTGGCTCTAAAAAGCATAAAATATTTCCTAGAGGTATTTATAAATCTTCAGCGAAAGTGTGATCAAGTGTGATGATGTCTACTTCCGTCCTGGTTTTCTTCTCGGCTATCTTTTGATTCGCCTTATTTTCCATCTTCGAAACAACTAAAAACATGTTGACACGATATTTTCAGTATAAAAAGTTACCAGGCTGCTCTTGTCGGCGTAGCGATCGTGTGTCGTCGTTACTTTCACCATGTCATCGACAGTTGAGGCTCTTCCTGATTAGACATACCATTCAACCCCAAAAAATATCTTGAAAATTTTATAAGTACCTGGGCACTTGCTCTCCGCTTTCCCATCAGCTCCGACTCGATAAAATATGCAGTGCCAATAAGTTCGTTTTCCTTTTTGCTCTTTTCGCCAGTATAGATAATCTTCGTAGTTCCCCATCGGCTTGTTCTTCTCACTTGAAATGATTTCCATCTCGAACTAAACAAGAATTAATGACCGTGAAACAAATGTGCGAAATTGTGAACAAGAGAACAAATTACGAAGAACAATAATTTATTAGGCCTATATACTATTCTATATATTAAAAAATAACTTCGAAATGGTTTTTCTAATAATCCTGTCAAGACAAATTTAGAGGGAATTTACCGCGGGGGAATTTAACGCGAGGAATTTACCGGAGGGGGAATTCACCGCTGCCCATATTTTCGGAGTAAAAAAGTGTCCCCGCCAATTCAAAATTTGGAGATGCCGCGAGGACCATGGTTTGGAGAAACCATGGTCCTTTAAAATCGCGCACTTTGCTTAGTTATAACTCAAAATGTTACTTAAACAATCGTTCTTTTTATATACTAAAACCACAACTTTAACAAATAATGTGTAATCATTGATTACTAGTCCAAAGTGCATTTACTTTGCAACAAAGACAGACGGCCGAAGGTCGGCGAGAAAAAATAACTATGGAGGGCCGGTAAACGACCGGCAAAAAATTGACTTTGGCGAAATATTAGACGGTCGGCCGAAGGCCGGCTAATTTTTTTTAAGACGGCCGACCGAAGGCCTTCCGAACGCAAAAAAAATAAAGATGGCCGGTCGGACGGCCGGCAAAAAACCGGAAGCCGTCCAATTTTTGCTTATCGCGGTGACTATGGTATCTAGCATATATCCCTGCTTGTCTATCAGCAAAAATATAATAAAATACACGAAAATAAGGTGATTGATCTTCTTTTTGTTAACTGGAATTGACTTGAACATTATATGTAGCCCGTTCGGCCATAAGCTACACAAATAATTCAGAAACCAATAACACACATTTAGCTCTGAAAACACCATCTTCCTTAGACTACTTTCAACAGTCGGGAAAAATAGCAGGAAGAAGGTCACATAAGAGCAGTAAACCGGTTTGCAATCCTTTGCAACAGCCACCACCAAATTAGTTCTACTGCTCTTGCATTAACTGCTGCTCTTCCTCCCGGGTCTTGTTGATTGGTTAGAAACTTGACTACTACTCCTCACACAGCAGACAATTGCGGATTTGTTATCGTTGTTGTGGTTATTGGTGTTGAAAAATGACAAAAAAACACTTTATTATCGTTTTGCATCATCTCAACCATTAAAAACAACATTAAAAAGCCTCAGTGCTCACATAAACCTACTACTAATACCCCAATGTAGACATATATATTTCAGCTCCAAAAATGATTCACTGGATTATCACATTACATGTTGGCAATTCTAAAATTAATTCGTTATAAAATTCGACATTTTATAGGAACAAGTCAAATATTCTGTAACTTTTGTTTCAGGTATACAATAGGGTCTTCGAATAGCCGACATTTTGAAATATTTAATTTGATATCCGGAAAATTTATTCAATTCCATAACCCTACAGTCAACCCTCGTTAGAACTGCGCACCGAAAATTTGGCATAGCTACGTTTTAGCGGTTTTTGGGACATTTGTTTTTGGGACAAATGTCCCAAAAATTGGTAAACGTCACACCAAAACGCCAAGCTTTTGAAATTTTTAAAACCATTTTTATATTTTATGCGGTCGTGTGTGTTTACTAGTGCTTTTGCTCTCTTAATTTTCCCCTCTAGTCTCTCGTTAATTACTTTGATAGGTTTTTACAAATTTATGAGGCTTTTAGGCATTTTTAGAGTGTAATCCACAAAGTTGAACTTTAGCTAATTAAACTCTTGCCGGTGTGTGTCCTTGTACCTTTTTGCTCTCTTTATTTTTTTAAGCTTTTTTCTTTTATAGTGATATTAGGCACCACTTTATGGGGATACTTTTCTGTTTAAGATTTCGCAATCCATATGTCTGGTTTTTTATAGCAAAATCTTTGTGTTGTCGCTGCGAGGTACCAGTCACTCTACTCTTTTATCATCGACCTAAACTGACTTCTAATTTTGACTTCTCTCATTTTTTTGATAAAGAGCCAAAATGAATGCCGCACACACAAGAAGATTCTTAGTTGATTCAACACATCACCAATAACAATAATGTGAAAAAAGGGTTAGATGACCATATTTTCCATAAATCTGGGATTACTTCGTTTTCATTTTTTCTCACTCCTGCCGACCACATAGAAATAGCTGTGTTGGTACCGAATAAGAGATGTTTTCCCTAGCACAAGCAGTGTTCTTAGCTAAAGATAGCAACGAAAAATTTATTTGCAAGAAATTCCCAATATCAAAAGCATATATTTTCAAAGGCAGCTGAAAAAGGGAGGAACTTTATACGCTCATCGAGCTGAAAGACGACAAAGTTTTGCTTGTAGATTCTGGCGGCAAGCATAGCGGGGTCGCCGTCCTGCTGGGCCTGTCCCGTCGCCGTCCCATTCTAAGGTGGTCCGATTTTGGACGGGACGGCGACGGCCGGGGAAAAAAAGGCCAGGACGGAGACGGAGCACGTCAGGCCAATTTTTTTAAGACGGCAGACGACCGGCGAGTAAATAGCAAAACAGAGTATAAAAGCAATGAGAAATACCGTATTTTCTCTAATTAACGCCCCCTGATTCAAAATCGTGTTTTTGGCATTGTGTTTTTAGCCCACTTTTTGATCACTTCTCTCAGACAAGTCACCACCCATTTTGTAGCTAGAAAGATGAGCTACAAAATGGGTGGTAACTTGCCTAAGATAAATGGTCAAAAAGTGGGATAAAAACACAATGCCAAAAACACGATTTTGAATCAGGGGGGGGGCGTTAATTAGAGAAAATACGGTATGAACATTCTTATTATTTTTGTTCATTTATTAATAAATGAAGCATCTTCTTCTTTTAAATTGTATATTTGTTGTGGCCATATGATATTTGAATGTCGTTTTGTCCTGATACGACATATTGTGCGGTTGACCTGAGTGTTGTGTCAGGGAGTTATCATTATTATTGTCGTATTGTAATTGTTGCGCGTTTATAAAGTTATATTGTTTACTTCGTGTTCCGCGTCTGCATTATTACAAAAAAGCGTTACAAAATTTGGCGCAGTCAGCACATTTAAAATGGAACCTGCAGACATAAAACAGCTTCTTGAGCAAAATGCTCAATTGATAAAAGCTCAGAGTGAGCAAAACGCTGTTATTTTACAACTTCTGTCGGAGCGCGATAAATTGGGCGAGGAAGCCGGTGTTAATTCAAAATTAAGGTAGCAAGGATGTCGTATTTCCTAGCTCATGTCGTAGCTAGGATCCAGGATGGATTTTTTCCGCTACAATCCTGAAGATGATCTCACATTCGAAAATTGGTTGCTCCGCTATAGTTCAGTGATTGAAAAGGATGGTGCCGCTCTGCCTGACGATGCAAAAGTTCGACTTCTTGTTGGTAAGTTACAGGCTGGTGAGTTTAATAGATTTTGTGATGCGGTAATTGATTTTGTAAAAGATTTTGTGTTGCGGCATACCGATCAACTCCTAATGGAACGATTCAGAGTAAAACACCTGCTGAGGTGTTCTTGGGTCGAACTCTGCGAACAGAAATTTCTCTAGTAAAACCTACCGATTCGTAACATCCTATCGAGGCTGATAAGTACAACTTATCTTTGGAGCGTTCATTTAATGGACATCATAATGCCCAACTTCTTTAACAGCCAGCATTTTATTAGCAAATTTAGTGTGCAGAGGCAGAAATAAGAAGTAACACTTTAAGGAAAGGGTATAATCTTACACGACAAATTCATTGGCGGCAGATCGCCTCAAGCGTACACGTTTTGTTGTACTGCTGCTTCAAGAATTTTATGACATCTTCTTTGCAACCTTCCCGTTTTTGAGTTGCTCAAGATTCTCAATCACGTCAGCGTTATTCCACCTGAAGTCCTTCATCTAAACAAACCGAGATAAATGAAAAAAATTATAGAATTCTAAATTCTTTTCATATTGCACTCTTAAAAAGCCAAAAAGTCTCATAAATTCGTAAAAACCCAGGCAACCGGACATTGAGCAGAGTTTGTAAAATTTGTCAGCGGACATTTAGTAGAATTTTGAATGAAATTCGGTTGTTTTCGCCCGAATTTCATTCAAAATTCTACTAAATGTCCGTAGACAAATTTTAAGAATTCTGCTAAATGTACGTTGCCAAAAACTCATCAAATGAATCAAAAAGAAACTTGGAAAAACAGAAGGAAACACACACGACCCCATAAAATATAAAAATGATTTTAAAAATTTCAAAAGCTTGGCGTTTTGGTGTAACGTTTAGCGGTTTGCTGGACATACGCCTGGTTTGGTCTGACCAGCTAGGGCCAGCCACGTCTACGGACCGTACCCAAAGGTTTATAGTGCCCCAATTTTAATAATGGACGTTGTGGCGCAGTAGGTAGTGCTTCTTGGCAAATATGCCGAAAAATCGGGCAGAAACGACGTCTACGCACCGGGTCCCAAGGTCCGACCTTTTTACTCCAAAGTTTTGAAGCTTTCAAAATTGAATTAAATTTCATTTAAATAATTGAACTAACGTATTTTTGGTGCGTTAATGTTTCGTCATATTTTTACAAATAAAAAAATGACGAAATGCAAAAAATGATTTTTTTGAAAAAAATTGCCTTGGTTCTCCTCTTGTTGTTATGAAAACGCCAATAGGCAACGTTTCAAAACAACAGAGGGGAATTTTTTGAAAAAAAAAATATTTTTTGCCTTTCGTCATTTTTTCTATTTGGAAAAATATGACATCCCTTTACCGTATTTTTCCTATTAAGTCACTCTTTTCTAATAACTCCTATCAACCCACCCCCTTCAAGGGGGTTTGAAAAATAACTCCCTTTTCTCTAATAACTCCCCTTCTTTGATAACAACGGGTCATTTTTGGGTACACCTTGTATGGGTTAAAAATTTTTTAAAGTTTTTATGTTAATATTTTACTTATGGCTCCAATTATGTCCTACGCTAATTATATTTGTTATCTACGCCTTATAAGAGTTCTGCAAAAGAATTCTCTATAAGAGTT
The DNA here is from genome assembly GCA_029231635.1 of Ditylenchus weischeri. NCBI lineage: Eukaryota > Metazoa > Nematoda > Chromadorea > Rhabditida > Anguinidae > Ditylenchus > Ditylenchus weischeri. Next base: position 70,110 of record JAMRYI010000348.1, read on the forward strand.
GTGTGTAAAAAAGAAGTAAAAGTATTTTTTTGTAGTTAAAATAACAAAATAATGCATAAAAATTAAGCGTAGACAAAGCTAGATTTAAAAACAGACGCTTAAATTACAGCGGCGGAAAATTGTCATGTAACCGAAAAACTAACCTTCAAACGATTCTATGATAACTTCATTTGCAAAATCCTTCTGTGCCCGGACGACCTAATTCAAGATGACCTCAAAAACCGATGCCTTCTGATCATACTTGCACGAGCGCCGGCTAAAATCCATACTTTTGAGCGGCGACGGGGAACTTACATTTATAGGACCATATATATACTTTATATGCTATTATAGGATGGCCCGTTGGCGCTGCCGCTCAGCTTATGTGTGCCGCCGCCGCGACCGCCGCCACTGCTATTGTTTCTATTTAACCGCTTAAAAAAATTTCTAAAAAATAAGCAGAGATAAAGTATGCTTCTGATTGATGCTTTTTGTGAATTCTTTGTAAAACAACATATAAAACGCCTCAATTTAAACTTTCTTTTAAATTTTGTCGGCCAGATTAAATATGATTTTTTTATATATTCATCGGCAAAATAAAAAATAACTTTCATTATGAAAAATTTATTAGAATAATTGTAATAAAAATGTTTGATGATAAAATTCTGGTAGATAACAAGTTCAATTTTGGAAACCCATCAAACATTTTTATTACAATTATTCTGATACATTTTTCATAATGAAACCCATTCTTTATTTTTCCTATGAATATATAAAAAATCAAATTTTATCTGCCCGACAAAATTTTATCTGACAGATGAAATTTTATCTAGCAGATAAATTTTATGTATCAGATAAAATTGGTCGGTATTTTATCTGATAGATAAATTTATCTGTTCTGCGCACTACGATGAATACCCACTTTTACAGGGTTCAGATTTTGCCCCATCGTTAACTGAGGAATTTCTCGTATATGATACGAGGAATTCTACAGTTAATAATAACAATAACTCCCCCGGGGGATTTAATAGAGAAAATACGGTAATTGAGTTTTAACTGAGTTCAATTTTTGATTGAGTTTAAGTTTCAATTGATTGAAATTGAAAGATTTTACCAAAGCTGATTCGCCAGCCCAGTACAAAAAATAGGGTTTCCAATTTCGGCGGTCATTTTTTCCAAAATCTTCCAATTTTAGCATAAAAATTGGGTTATGTCCCATAAACCGACACCTGTTTAAAAAAAGGGTGGCAATTTAATGAACCTCACATGTATTCATGACAAAATTAGAGAATTCTCGAAAAACGATCATCTAAATCAGAATCCCTGCAGTTTTTGGGACCAGACCAAATTACACATTTGACAGACTGTTAAAAAATCATGTGACAAAAGTGTCAAGACTAGGCAAGAACGAAATTTTCAGCGTTTTTACTACTGAACAATGGCTGAAAGTAAAAGTCGCAAGACGTTTGTTCCGGATTACTTGCCTAGTTTTTCTCTTTCTGTTGATCCTCTTCATTTTTATGGTTGTTGTTGCGTGAATGTTTATGCATCTGGTTGAATATCATGAGCGGCACATCCATGGTCTGGTCGTTGAGCAGCACTATATCATATTCAGCCATGTATTTGTCCAGCAGACTGTCGAAATTGAAATTTAGATAGCCCACTCTCAAAACCACACTTTCCTGCAACACATCACAGTACATTTATGTGTGAATCCAGGTTACTAACTACCTTCTCCACCCCCACGTCCATGTGAATATCCCCTGCAAATAATTTTGGTAAAATTTATGTTGTATTGATTGCTAGAGCCAAACACCAACCCAGACTATCGCCTAGCAGTAAAACACAGGTTCTGTCAGCGATTTTGTGGAAAAACGGCTCTTCTTTCTTGATTACTGTCGAATTTTTGTTAAAAGTGTGGATTAGGGGGTCTGAGAAAGAGACACAAATGCCCTACAAAATTTAGTGGTCAAAGCCTAGTCAGAAATCAAAAAGGCTTTCAAAAACTTACTTCTTCGTCGTATTGCTAAAAATAATTGTTGTAAATTATGACAAAAACACCGAAAATGGATACCATCATGTTGGAAAGAATCTAAATGCATTACAGTTACGATACCTTAATATGCAATCAATATGCAATAACGCAATCAGGTTGACTCACATGCAATGACTTGGGTACAGTGCCCATCTGTTGCTCCAGCACGTACTCGATCACATTGCCTAGGCCGGCACTGAACAAGACTAAAGATGGAATAACATTAGTCTTTGTGTGTTTTTAGCACTCTTACCAAGTGGGACATTGTGCTGGTCTACAGTGTTAAGAAACTCAGGAGCATTGTCTCTGAAAACAACAATTCATGTGTCGGCTCTGTATGTGTTGAGGTTGCCCCCGAAAAGATATGCCTTGGTCCCCCTGTTGTTTCAAAAAAAAGTTTTCAATTTTTTCGGGGAAACCACAATACATATACAGGCCATGTGTCTTATAAGAGGTAGATAGTTTACCTCAACAACACAGTGGACTGCTTGGTGTATTCCTTGATAATGTTCTCATGGAACTTGTTCTCCACAATCAATTTATGGGATCTCTGCCACCTAGGTGATATAAATGTAGTAATGATTGGAAGTCAATTGGCTATAATCTATGAAGAATGATGCTTTTTTGATTTTGTTACTTTTTTGGTTTTGGAAAAAAAGGTTTTGAAAATATAAAAAATTGGTACTTATACGGTTCCCCCCATATCGGAAATTTTTCAAAAACAGGTTTTAACCATTTCTAAGCAATTCTTACACGCTACACGCTACAAACCGATAAAAAAGTTGTTTCCGACCACTTTCCATCAAAAATTTTGACTTTTTTAGATTTTCTACATGCCTGCCTTCGGCAGGCAACCTACTTCAACAGGACGCCCCTTTGGGGGTACATGGTCCGGGCCAAGGGCTGACCCTTTGTATATCAAGAAATATATCAAGGAAACTTAACCAATAAAAATAAAGATACATGGGTCCCATGCAAATCTGACAAAATCTGACAGAGGGATAAACGGCCTTTGAATGCCAGATTTCTGGAATGTCTGGAATATCACATTTCTCCGCATATTTTTCCTATTCATTGAAAGAAATTTTGTCAAATTTTGTCCAATTTGGCCTGAATATTTTCAAAGTTTAGCCTAACTTTTTGTGTATTATTTCATTTTATTTTAATTTTTTCGTGCAATATTAAAACGATTTTACTTCCAGCCAACAAAAGATTTTTAAGTACTCTCTGTCACATGGGGTTTTTTCTGAATTAGCAAAAACACCCACTCATCCTCAGTCAGATTGTGCCCTCTCGTAAACTGTAGAATTTCTCGTGTATTATACAAGAGTTCCAAAAATGGCCTTTCAGTCTGACATAATTTATAGATTTTCCCTAATTCCCAGTAAAAATTGGATGAAATTGATTTCTCCCGCCTATTTTCTTAAATCTCCCGCTTTTTTGGCTTAAATTACCCGCTTAATTTTTCAAATTGAATTTTCTCTTTTATTTTAACATCATTTTTCAAAATATTTTTACCATCATGTAGCCCTGAATCTTACCCTGGATCTTGTTAGCTTTCTAATGAGCTATAACAATCACCTGAATAATTTCAAAAGGCTGTATGCGAAATGTACCGCCTAATGTGAGAAATGGGACGCCTTTTTTTTTATTAATTTGGCCGCTTGTTTTGAATTTCAAATAAAAAAACAAAATTTGGCCGCTTTTTTTTTTAAATTGGCCGCCTTTTTTTAATTCATGTTTTTCAAATTTTAATGAAGAAAATTGGCCTAAACGGCCAGAAGACAGGATTCATTTCTGACAGGAATGAAGATATACGTACTAGAAGAAATTAGGTTTTCGGTTCAGGTCTGTCCGATCAAATACGTAAATCTCTTAATTTTTTATGTTTAACAATTTAAATTTTTAGCTCGTTAGAAAGCTGAGATTCGGAGCTACATAATAATGTAAAAATTTTAAAAAAGTTACGTTAAAAAAGGTCAAAAATTCAATTTTAAAATTAAGAGGGAGATTAAAGATAAAAAAGCGGGTAATTTAAGAATAAACCGAGGTGTTTTATACCCATCCGTAAAAATTTAGGTGCGGTTAGGATTAACGTTGACACCAACCGTATAAGGTGCTGTTTTTTGTGCAAAATCGAAAATCCTACTCTAAATGCTAAAAGAAGTATACAAAATTTTACTTACAGCGAGACAAATAAAGTGTGAAAAATTGATTAATAAAATGGCAGTGCTTTGATGTGGGTTGATGTTTCAAAAAAATTATATATTTTGAGCAAAGGGGTCTACTTTCTGCAAAAAAAAACAAAATGGGAAAGTACTCAAATTTTCAAAGTATAGAACATTCCAAGAATATCGATTTTGGCTTTCTTTGTGGTCAGAATTCAGATCGATACTTATGTAGTTGGACCCAACTTCCACCACCTCTAACGTCCCTTATTTTTTTTAAATAACGCAAAATACTCTGATAAACTAATTTTTTATGCTTTTACACAATAAAAGCATTTCTACACTTCTCAAAATAAAAACTTTTAGAATAATTGGCTTCTATATTAAATGGTCAATTAAAGGTAATTAAAGGGTATGAAAACACCCTCTTTTTTAGTGTAAATCTCCGGCCTTTTTGTCTTAAACACCTCACTTAATTTTAAAATTGAATTTTCTACCATTTTTTAAGATAACGTTTTTTGAATTTTTACACCATCATATAGCCACGGATCTCAACTAACTAATAAGCTAGAAATTATAATCGTAAAATACAAAAAATAAAAGAGATTTACGTGTTTGAATGAAGGGATCTGAACCAAAAACTTACCTTCTCCTAATAAATAAATTATTTAATTTTTGAAATTATACAGGTAAATGTTATAGCTCATTAGAAAGGCAAGATTCAGGCCAAAATTTGTTAAAATAAAGCAGAAAATGCAATTTTAATCTACCTTCGATGGTCATGATACACCCTCAGTAATCTAGGTGCATCTTCAATGATCCACATCCACATCTAATGCTCCTCTACCCTCCTCTCTACCCTTTTGGGCTTAGGCTTTATTTGGGTGTTCACTATGTGAAAAAAAATTACGTCATCAAAACTGCTTGAATCTTAGATATGTTAAATAAATCCGTGAGTTACATAACATCTAAAATTTGGATGGTTTGGATCACTGAAAAAAATCAGGTTGTGGATATCCAAATGAACCAAGAGAACATTTACTTAGGTTGGAGAATGTCGATACAAGTAAAAGTAAATCATAGACAGTGATTGAAAAGCCAAGGCCAAAGCCAAAACCAAAGACAAAAATTGAAAGCCAAGTTTTGGCCGGCCAAAACTAGGCTTTGTGCTTTTGGCCTTGGCTTTGAACTTGGCCAAGCCACTTTTGGCTTTGGCCGGCACTTTTGGTTCATGATGCTATCTCTTTTAGTGATCGAAATGAATCAATCGTCAGCTACATCTGAGGCTTCTCAACAATCTCCAAACAGCAATCGTAAAGATCCGATATGTGAGAAGTTCACTGAAACGGAAAAAGCGGAAAAAGATGTGCCATCTGCAAAGAGTGTGCTAAAGTATCAGGATTTTATCTCCCTTGGATGTCAAAACCCCTTTTTACTTGATTAATTTAAGACTTTCTACCAAAGTGTTCAGCTATTAAAAATCATTGGGAGGACCAACACATGGGAAACTCATGCATAGATAGAGAACCGGCTACTAAAAACAGAGAAAGTCTTTGGGATACAACAGGTTATATTATTTTGTTTTTGCTTTCGCTGAACGTGATACTGTTTTCAGAAAATCAGATCTTGATTCAGCGTTCAGTAAAGTGCTTGTTATCCCGGCTTTATCATTGAATACATTCGTAATTTCTTATACTTGCTCAACGGAAATTATGAGGATCTTCACAATAGCTACTGCCTTAGATCCCCAAACGGAATTGAATGACTAAGAGACTGAAAACTGCAGCTGAATGGATCTTCCAGATTGTAAATTTTATGTCTTATCTTCTTTTTTGGGGCTAAGTGACTATTTTTAGCTTCCTTCAGATCAATTTGTAAGGACAGAATAAGTTCCGGCACAAAAATCTGTTGCAACAGAACATTTGATGGTTTGATCTCACGAATGAAGGAAACCACCAAGACTGCCAGAAGGAACGAGAGTACAGCGAGCCGATCAAGGTCCTGGATAATGAATGCTCTCTATCGTGTGCAGAACAGTGGGCCGGTAGATCCTTTGGTTTATTGGACTTCTATGTTTGAAACTACGGTTGCATTCGGTTGGTTAACCGAACCGGTCGGTTAACCAAAAACCGGGTTTTTTGGCAAATAAACCGAAACCGAAAACTGGTTTCAAAAAAACCGAAAAAACCGAAAACCGGTTTTAGCAAAATACCGGTTTATTTGCGACAAAAATTAACCGAAAACCGGATACAGTTCGGTTAATCGACCAAAAATTTTTGAAAAAACCGGTTTTTTAAACCGACCGTTCCAAAAAAAAACTGATCGAATGCAACCCTATTTGAAACTGTAAATAATTTTTTGTACCTTAATTAACTGTATAAGTTGTGCGATCGTCATAGGAATATCATACTCTGGCTATGTTTGCAGTGGAGGTTTTGAGTGTGCATGCGACCAGCGCACCGATCGAACGCATATTCTCTAGTGCAGGACTTGCAACAACAAACAGGAGAAATCGAACAGAATTTGATTCGTTAAATGCGCAGTTTGTCATTTACTGTAATAGGGAAATTTTGTGTTAGATGTTCGAAGAATTATGACAAATTGTGTTTTTGGAAATAAAAGTCTATCAGGTAGTAAGTAAGTTAATCACATTTAATAGGAAGAAGAAGTTAATCGAAAAAAACCATTTTTAGTGACAAAAAACAATGAAAAAAATAGTACAAAAGTGAGAAAGTTGGAAGACTGTTGTAATGGGGATGAATGAATAGAATATTGTATCGGACCTACTGGAATAGAACACGCGCTTATGTGGTTCTCAAGACTTATATCACACAATATAACCGAGAAAAATTTATAGCACAACAACACAATAACACTACAACACAATAACTGATGGATAAGGGAATTCTATGCAGTCACATAGAATTCCATACGAGACAAAATAGTACTCAAATTAATCCTCACAACATCTCCCTCGCTTAATTTTAGACATAGAATTTTTAAAGGAATGAAAGGCACAGAGGGAAGAGGCAAGAAACTAATATTTGAGATAGAAACACAACAAGACATTCATTTTAATACATGGACTTAATGGGACCGTTCACCGGAGGTACTAGGAAACCGGAGACTACATCCCGCAAAGACATAGCTCCTATGCAATAGGGAATACATGCATAGCCAGTATAAAACGAATGAGATGAAGAAAAGGATGAATGAATTTAATAGGTGACTTGCTCTTCTCCCCCTATGTCAAGTTAACCCTGGACCTGGTCCATTGCCTGGTCATAGGGTCATGAATTAATCTAATAGGCGGATGTCTAAACCGAGTTGACTGTCTAAGCGGGGTGGGAGAGTGTGGTGGAGCAATAATTTGAAGACTACCGGAATTTCGATGATTATTGGATGAAGAATTCTGAGAAGCACCATTTCCACTTGCAGTTCTCGGAGCATCTTGAGTTGACGGGCCACCATCAAAGAGAGGATCATCAATAGCAAAGCGCTTCTTCAACTGGTTCACGTGGACTCTGTGCACGGAGCCTGAATTTGACAAAACTTCATAAATAACATTATTAAACCTTTTAGAGATTTCTCCAGGAGTCCATCGTTGCTGATTGCCCTGCTGGAAATAGACCTTATCGGATACCTGAAATTCTCTCAACCTCGCATTATGATGATTATCAAAAGTCCGCCTCATGTTCGAAACATAATGATCTGAGGAAGCTCTAGGTTTGAAATTTTCTAGATCAGGCTTCACTAAAGAAATATCAGTGCGAATTTTTCTACCAAGAAACAATTCTGCAGGGGTTCTATTTTGAATTGATGGATTTGGAGTAGCACGATAGGTTCGTAGATACTCAACAACAGAAGTTCGTAAGTCTGATGAATTTTGAATTTTAGATACAGTTCTCTTGAAAGTATCTACGAATCTCTCAGCTTGACCATTACTCTGAGGATGGTACGGTGGAGAAAATAGATGTTCAATGCCCTTATTTTTACAGAATTGAGCGAAAGAATGAGATGTGAACTGTGGTCCATTATCCGAAACAAGAGTTTTTGGATATCCGTATTTTGCAAAAAGAGCTTCTAAGGCTCGCATCAGAGAATTTGAAGAAGTATTAGACATCCTAATAACTTCAGGCCACTTTGACATAGAATCAACAATACACAAAAAATTTTCTCCATAGAATGGTCCGGCGAAATCAATATGAACTCGAACCCACGGCTCATTCGATTTAGGCCATGGCTGAAGTGGATGTTTATTTGGAGATTTTGAATATGAAACACAATCAGCACACGTGCGAACAACGTTTTCAATATCAGAGTCCATACCAGGCCAGAACACATAACTACGAGCTAACAGTTTCATTCGTGATATACCGGGATGACCTAAGTGCAACGTCTTTAGAATTCTAGCACGCAAAGATAGTGGAATTACGACTCGATTGTCGAATAAAAGACATCCATTGATAACGTATAGAGAAGACCGTTTTGTAAAATAGGATGAAATAGGTCCCTGAGGAGCTGTCTTAGGCCAACCATTTCGCATAAATTTAATAACTTCCTGTAGAACTTCGTCTGAATTTATAGAATCAGCAATCTCATTGCTAGTAACAGGAATCGTTTCTAATTGATGAATGAGAATTTGTTCGACATCAGCGTCGAATTGAATTTGAGCAATGACAAACTCATCGTCGTCACGTGGATAATTAGCAACTAGACGGGAAAGGGAATCGACCTGTCCAAAATCAGCAGTATTGATGTATTGAATGTCGAAATTGTATGCACTCAGAATAAAAGCCCATCTTTGAAGTCGACTAGCAGCATAGACAGGTATGCCCTTTTTAGAACCAAAGATCGCTAGTAATGGTTTATGGTCCGTCTGAAGAATGAATTTACGGCCAAAAATGAATTTATAAAATTTCTTAACTGCGAATATTAGTCCTAACCCTTCTTTCTCAATCTGACTGTAATTTTGCTGAGATGAATTTAATGAGCGTGAAGCATGTTCAACGACTTTTATGGATCCGTCAGAGAATTTATGAGAAAGAGTTGCCCCGATGCCATCCTTTGATGCATCTGCGGAAACAATGATAGGCAATTTAGGATCGTAATGAACTAAAAGAAGGTCAGAACAGATGATGTCTTTAGCCTTATCGAAAGCCTTTTGACACTCCTTTGACCACTCGAAAGGGACATCTTTTTGAAGTAATTTGTCTAACGGAGTCCGTAACTGTCGCATCTCTTTTATGTATTTGCCGTAGAAATTTAATGCCCCAAGAAATGATCTAACTTGCGACACGTTTTTAGGACTCGGCATGTTTTTAATAGCAATGGATCGTTTTGGATCTGGTTTTATTCCAGTCGAATCAACAATTTGACCTAAGTAATTAACTTGCTCAACGCCAAATTTGCATTTGTCTAATTTTAGATGAAACCCAAATGATTGAATTCTCTGAAGAACAGCAAAAACATCTTTGTGATGTATATCCTTAGAAGAGGAAGCAATAATCACATCATCTAAGTAGGCAAAAGCAAATTTGAAGTCTACAAGCATTTGATCCATAACTTTCTGAAAGATTGAGGGTGCGGACTTAACACCAAAAGGAAGTCTCTCATACTGAAAAATGCCTCTGTGCGTGTTAATCCCACACAACTTTTTAGATTCCTCGTCTAACTCAATCTGGAAATAGGCATCAGACAGGTCAAGACACGTGAATATTTTCGATCCATTATGTTTACACAAAATTTCATCTGGGATCGGAAGAGGATGTTTGTTCAATTCAAGTGCATTATTTAAACCTGTCGAGAAATCGGCACAAACTCTAGTTTTTCCGTCCTTTTTCTTGACTGCTACAATAGGAGCTGCCCATTCAGCAAAATCAACTGGACGAATAACTCCTAACTGCTGAAGTCTCTCTAATTCTGAATCAATATCAGCCTGTACTCCCATAGGAACAGGACGTTTTGGAATAAAGCTAGGTTTCGCGCCAGGTTTAACATATAGATGCGCCTTGACTTTTGAACAATGACCGAGAATATTTTCTTGAAAAGATTCGGAAAGAATTGAATTAATTCACTTTTCTCAAAAGACAAAGGCATTTTTGATGTAGAAACTTTATTGACCTGAGAAAGAAGAGAAGGGATAGAACAAACTAAGGACAGTCGACTAACCAAGTCTAGTGCTAATAACCACGGTCGGCCAATAAGATCGAAATAGTTATTGCTAACGACAAAGCATGAAAGAATTTGAGAAATTTCGTCGTTGAATCTAACAGGAATTTGACACCGCCCAATGGCTTGGAATGTATGCCCTGTGAATGATTTTCCCAAGACAGGACAGGGTTCTAGAATAGGTTTACCAATCTTATGCCATGTATTTTGAGTAATCAAAGTTGCACTAGATCCGGAATCCACGAAGAATTTAATAGGTCTGTTTTGAATAGATAGAGATATATACCACGGCTCAGAAATATGTGTAGCGGCTGTTTGCAAATGAATGTTGCAAAAGTCCATATAGTCGTGATTGTTTGTATTATCATTCTGGCCTGGAAGATTATCCGTTTGAATCGCATGCGTGTGATGATGAGTGTGCCTGGGTGTTTTACCCGAATGACAAACAAATGAAGTATGACCTACTATTCCACAATTTTTACAAGTTTCTCTTCTGTACTTGCAAGTCTACAACATTTGGCGTTTTCTACAACATTTACAACATAGTTACATAGTTACAACATTTGGCGCAGTCGGCAGGATTCGAACCTACGCGGGCAAAGCCCAATTGATTTCCAATTTCCAATTGATTTCCTATTTTAGTAATAGGATAGTACATTGCGACTTGCAAGTACACAAGTTTCTCTTCTGTACTTGCAAGTCGCACGGTCATGACGTGCACCGCAACTATCACAGGTACCCCTATTACTAACTTTTCGAAATTCTCTAACTGGGAGACGAGATTTGTTTTTGAAACCTGCCGGTTTGATAAAGTTTCTGGGCGAGAACTTAGAATTAGGATGACCCACGGCATTTGTCGATAAATGGTTGAATTGCTTTTGAATCTGCTTGATATTTTGCTTTAATGCCAAATGCTTTTTGCACTCATCCACAATTTCATTCAACTTTAAATCTCTACCCTCATTTTCTGCAGCTTCTACTTTTTGCATACATTTTACTCGAAGCTCATGAAAATCAGAATGAAGTCCAGAAATATAAACTAGGCATTTCAAAGCATCTCCTTTGATGGGAGGTTTAGCAGATTCACAAAGACTATTGACCTGGGCTCCAAATTCTAAGATATCTACGCCGACTTTTTGTTTCAATGTAAAACACTCGTATCGTTTCATGAACAAAGACTTAGTCTCAACAAATAAATTTTGAAGTACGGCCGTCGACTCTTGAAGTGTTTTATCATAGGGGCCAGCGGGTTTTAACGCATCAGAAAATCTTTGAAACTCACCAACCTCTAACTTACCAACCAGCAATCTAACCTTTGCGTCATCTGGAAGATCTTTTCCATCGAGTTCAATGATTGAGCCGTAACGGGTCCACCAACTGTCGAAAGTCATGCCATCATCTGGAGCGTATCGGAAACTTTGGATTCGGGAATTGAGCGACGAAAGCAGCATTTCTTTGTCACCTGAAATTGAATTACCATCCCTGTGGGTGGCAGCATTATCACGCTCCGTGAGCAAACGAATTAATTGCGCGTTCTGTTCCAAAAGCACTTTGAAATCTGGGTCCATTTTAATTTACGAATCGAGGACTGCGCCAAATGTTGTAATGGGGATGAATGAATAGAATATTGTATCGGACCTACTGGAATAGAACACGCGTGTGGTTCTCAAGACTTATATCACACAATATAACCGAGAATAATTTATAGCACAACAACACAATAACACTACAACACAATAACTGATGGATAAGGGAATTCTATGCAGTCACATAGAATTCCATACGAGACAAAATAGTACTCAAATTAATCCTCACAACAAAGACTAACGTCAAAAACGGCTAGCCAAAGTAAAAAAAGGCTAGACGAAGCTCAAAGCACTGGCCAAAGCCAAAAGTGCCGGCCTAAGCCAAAACCAAAGCCCAAAACGAAAAGCCAAATTTTGGCCGGCACTTTTGGCTTTGCGTTTGGCTTTGGCTTTCCCAATCACTGATCATAGACCAACTAAATTAAGTAGACCCCACAATATGATGAGGATGATCAGATTATGTTGGGAAGCGGATCATTACCTAGGTGACACCTAAGTAATTAAGTATCAGCACATAGATACACTCCCTGGGGACCTCCAAGTTTTTCATACCATCTTGATGCTAGCACATTAGTTTCACCACTTGGGTTTCACCACTTTCATCACTTCACCACTTACCGTTGCCTCTACCACGGTATTACCGCTTGAGTACCACAACTAAGTTGGCTTTTTGAAGCATGGTGACTTATCAAATAGAAAATAGAACATTTTTAAGGTTATTAATCTCGAGATTTTCGGATCAGCATAACTTATGTTAGTCAAAAACAATAAGTCAACAGCAATGTTAAATATTCGCTTTGCGGTGGAATATAAACAACTAATTATTATGTACGAAATAAGCAATTACATTAACAGAGGCATGCATGGCGTAGTTGTAAGATACTGAGGTAAGGGGGAATGAGGAGACAGGCCAGTTCGATATGAGGGGAATTCTATATGGTTTTATAAGTTGTTGTCTTTTTTTTGTATTTTCATTTTATGTTTGGCCACTTCGCGTTCAAAGACCTAACTTGCTCCTCATTGCAAGGGCAGGGGAAAGGGTATACATTCATAAAGGTGTATACAGCCCTTCCCCCTTCCCTTTCAATGAGGAGCAAGTTGGGTCTTTGGCCAACGTTGCAAGACAAAAACTTATAAAACCATATCGAATTGGCCGTACGCCGTGGAATGAAGCTCGCAAGTTCGATTTCTTGCTAATGCAACCGATTTTAGGCAACAAGATACGCCAAGGGTCCCCGGGAAGGTTCGTGATAGATTAGTGAAATTGGCGGTTGAGGGCATCCAAAGTTCGGGTAAGGTCGGTAGAAAGTTCTGGCAAGGTTTGAGAGAACCATGAGATGGAATATTTTTTTTAATTTTTGACTGATATCTAAGGTTCGCGCCAACACTGTACAAGGTTCGCCCAAGGTTAGATCGGCATTAGAAATAAATGCAGTGAGGTGATTTGAAAGAACCTGGGAACTAGTAGACCCTACTACTTCGGGTGAACAACATGCACAACATTTGTGCGAACCTCAGACCGACAGAAAGCGAACCCTGGAAACGAAAATTTTCAGAGGCTCACTAAATGCCAGTTAAAGGGTCGTGCAACGCTTGTTCAATGTTCGCGAAAAGGTTTGCTCAAGGTTTTTACAAACCAGCTTACTGCATTGATTTCTAGCTGCCCAGAAACCTTGTCCGAACTTTCTGAAAAATTTTCAGTGTGCTGACGCGTGGATTATCTAGCTTTTTTCGACTTACCATTGCTCCATATAGGGTATCTTTTCAGCTATGCTCATGGTTGGCGAATATTCTATGTCAAGATACATGGTACGCAATTTCAAAAGCTAAAAAACTCCCATAATCAAGTAAAAAAGTCAAGTATTTGAAAGATTGAACCTCGGCATGGAAATCCTTTCTGCCACCATTATAGGCATTTTCAAAAATGCCGTGAGTAGTACCGCATGGCTTTCCGCCTTTGGAATGACGAGAAAGAGTATAGTCAAAGTCAGTTATCACCTAAGTTTAATTCGCTGATACAGTCGAACCTCGATATAACGAACCCTCGATATAACGAAACCCTTGATATAAAGAACCCCTCGGCTCAATTTGGTTGAATTTGAATAAAACATAATCAAGTTTAGCCTTGATATAACGAACCCATGATTTAATGAAACCTTCGATATAACGAATATTTTTTCAAAATTTTGCAGACAAACATACCCTTGGTATAACGAAACCATCTATATGACCAACATTTTTCAAAAATTTTGCATAGAAAAGTGTCAGTATAACGAAACTTTCGAACTAAGGGTAGAGGAGCTTATTAGAAAGGGCGGCGATTAGAAGAAATATGGCATTAATGATATAAAGATATCTGTTTACTTGAACATTATTAGACTAATGTAGTAGAACCTCGATATATCGAACCCTTTATCTGGTTTTGGTTAAAATACCTCGATATAACGAACATTTTTCCGTCTCCCAGGGGGTTCGTTATATCGAGGTTCGACTGTACAGTCAAACCTCGATATGGTGGTCTCCACCTCAAGTTCGTTCCCGCCTAGGGTCCTAGGGTTTTTAACTCAATTTTTAGAAACTTTTTCTTATTCTTTTTTTACAGTCTGGTCCCAAATATTGTGAGGATTCCTATTTTGCCGATCGTTTTTAATAACTAAATATTTTTGTCATTTAAAAAGCAAAACCTCGATATTGTGGCCCTCTAATCTTTAAAATGGGGCCACTGTTTATGATTTTGCTTTTTAAATGGCAAAACTATTTAGTTATTTAAAAGTGATCGGCAAAATCGAAATCCTCACGATATTTGGGACCACACTAAAAAACAGAATTAGAAAAGGTCTCTAAAAATTGGGTTAAAAAAGTGCCAGACTCTAGGAGGGAACGAACTTGAGGTGGGGGCAACTGTATAGAGGTTTGACTGTATTTCATCAAAAAGTTCCACTTACTAGCAATTTTTCAAAACCAGCCTGAATAATGCCTTCAATCTTGGTGCGAACACCAATTGGATCTTTGATGCGCACAACATTGGAATTATTAATCAAATCTTTTAAAATTTGGGCAGACATGTTGGCAGCTATTTCTCCTGACTGAAGTTTGTGGGAAGACGAAAATGTTCTCCTTAAATTCAATTTGTTGGAAAATATTTTAAAAATTTATTAAAAACCTCTGAAAGTAAGGGAGGTGTCGGCAAAAACTAGCTCTAGTAAATACAGGAAACGATGCGAATTCCACCCGTTTAAAGTGATAAGGGTTTTGGCTACAATTCAATCGATGGTAATGACTTCGTGGAGCAAATATTGCACGTGAGTAGCAGGCCAGCTGATTTCAAGGAGTCAATAAAAAAAGTTACGGTCAGACGCAATGACTCATAGTCATCAATCTTTAAAAGAAATATCAGGATAAAAATTCACCGAAGTTCCAAATTGCTAGTGGTCAGCAATAAACTCTTTCAATAACAACTGTGCTTAAAGGGTCATGGTCACCTGTTACAAGTCTTGTCCCCGCCAATTCATAAAAATTTGCTAATCATTGAGCGTCTGCACGAATTTTCAACTTCGTTTCTAACAGAACTATATCTCAAATAAAATTCTAGGCCTAATTTTGTTAGAAACCAAAAAATCTGTACAAAAGTCCAACGATTCGGGAAAAATTTTGAATTGGCAGGACAAATTTAAAAACAGGCGACCATACCCTTTTAGAAAGCCTTAAAAGCCTCAAAATTAGTGAAAGTCCATTGCAAACCAACTGCAACATTACAGGAAATCGTGTAATTGTTTATCATTACCAAATAAGCAGACAACAAAAGCAATGGATTTACTACAACAACATTTCCAGGAATATCAGCAATGGTTTCAAATATATTTCAGCGACAGTCCTTAGTAGCTCTCAGTAGCGGCGACCTCGAGGACTTCTGCTACGGCGTCTTCGCTCTCCACCATAGTCTCCACCACCTCTACTGTCTCGGCGATCGTCTCTGCGATCATCTCTGCGGTCCGAATCTAAAAAAATACTATTTTAGCAAAAGCAGGAAAAAATGAGAAACATACCTCTGAAGCGGTCACCGCGAGGAAAACGATCAGGAGAACGAGCACGACCACCATATAATTTGCGACGCAATTCACGAGAGATTGGCTTCAGATGCATGAAGTTGCAGAAAGCTCCTTTGGTACAGCCTGAAAATTGGCAAGATTATCAACTGGAAGAAGACATAGAGCAAAACCAAAAAAACCTCCGAGTTCATACTGTCGACAGCAAGCCTCACGGAAATCAGTGACGGGTGACAGTTCAGCATAGATCGGCTCACCATTGAACCTAAAAATTAGTAGGCAGAATCAGTCACGAGCACTAAAAAGCTTGTTTACCATCGATTTTCCAGACCTTTGACACAATTTTCGGCGTCTTCTTCACGGCAGAACTTGATGTAGACATTTCCTAATAAAGTGGTTAGAATTGTTAAAAGCAAATAAAAACAACCGATCATGTGTTCTCCAATGTTGTCGCACACGTTCATTTCCTCAATTCGTCCGTACTTGTCATTAAGCTCCTCGAATATCTCTTCGAAGAAGTCGTCGAAAAATTGTTGCTCTTCATTATTCAACTGTCCAACCTACAATCTAATTGTCAGAAAATGTATAGTGCAGAATAAGACTGACTAACCTTGGAGAAAGCATCAGCTTGACGCATGTCGATGACTGCAAAGTTGTCAAGTAAAAATTTAGGACCACGAAAGATAAAATTATCTACCTGGATTGTGATACAGATTCTTGAGGAGCACCGTCTGCGAAAATGTCGGCATGTTGTGAGTTCTCGAACATTTATCTCCTGAAAATATTATATTGAAAGCTTAACATTTGAAACAAAAGCTTACCATGACGGCAAGCCCCGATTTTGAAGTAGAAGGAACAGTTCACCTGAAAATCAAAAAATTAAAAAACCCACTGGTATAAATCGATTGATGTAAAAAATATAAATATAGGAGTAATGCAGAACTAATTTCCCTAAAATATCTGAAATATCTAAAATTCATCTCCTAAAAGAAAAATTCATCTCCTAAACGAAAAAGTTTCTTTTTTGCTGTTCCCAGTGGTAGAACACAATCCAAGTTTTGATTTTCTAAAGGCTGAAACCAAAAAATGTCTAAGAGTTACTTACTATGTGCCAATTATTTTTTCATCATACTCAAAACATTGGTGGGACCTAGGTCCTGCAATCAAATATTTTATGTTCACTTGTTCCCAGTGATATCTGTTCTTATAAGGCCCCATGAAAAGGTAGTAAAATAAAAATACCTTGTCTTTTTCTGTTCCGTAAATAGAAGCCAAGTACTCAGCGCCCGAAAGATGATTGGATGACGACATTATTCAATGACTTTTTGCTAAAATAGTTGAGATAAGTGAGTTAGATAGGAATGGTAATAGCACTGCTATTATAGCAGATTTCGGAAAGCAAAATGAGAGAGCATTCTTATTTAAATGACTGGCGCGAATTGTGTTCACAGTTGCGCCCTACCAATTTCATATTTTTTGATTTATTCATAAAAGTACCGTAAATACTCTAATCAACGGGCCCCCTACAGTTAACCATTTTCAAATTTGTTTTGCTTTTTTAACCCTAACATTGTTTATTTGTTAAAACGTACGACAACTCGGTGCTATGGCATTTCGTCCAAAATTCAGTTCGTCTAAAATGCAGCTCGTCCAAAATTTAATTCGTCCAAAGACAATTCGTCCAAAATTAAATTCGTCCAAAATGCAATTCGTCCAAAATTAAATTCGTCCATTTATTGCTCTTATAGACTTTTTTGGACAGAACATACTTTTTTTTATCAAACACTAGTTTTTATTGCCTTTTATAAGCATTTTTCACGTGCTGTTGCTTAATCTTCCGAATTTCGTTGTGCTTTAGATAAATGTTCTGCCAAACTTCTGAAGGGGCTTCTCTCACTGATGAGTGTGCTGGCAAGAAAGGCATTCAGGCTTGTCGTTCGTTTTGATTTGTGGATTTACTTCGAGGTTGCCTGTTTTCAGATCTACGAGCGGGAGTGCAGCCTGTATGTGCGAGGGAGTCCGTGTTGATGCTTGTCACCACGCTGCCAGCTTGTCTTCTCAGTTGTTTAATTGCGTATGAATATTAACAATCTAAGCTTTATATTACATTTATTTATTATTACATTTCTGGTGCGGTACTAAAAGTACCATACATAAGCCATAATTCGCACTAAGAAAGTCTACGCAAATCAGTACGCGAAGAAAAAATTATAATACGGTTTGGATCACTAAATCCACTATCATGGAAGAGAAATAGCTCAGAATTCGCTGTCTGGGTATAGCGATAATCATCTTAACAGCAAATTATTAGTCTCGCTAATAATAATTATCTTATAAATAACTAAAATTAAATGCTAAAAATAACTTACTGGGGATGGTAATAGACGTCAAAGTATGCGGAATAGTATAAACGTTGTTCTGGTTACTTGATCTCATAACAGAGTTTTCAAGGCTCGAAAGCTGTAGCAAATTAATAATAACGGGGTCATGAGCACCACCATATTTATCTCTTTCTACTTTTTTCCTTCTTTCAAAAGAAAGAAAATTTGGACAAATTGCATTTGGACGAATTGAATTTTGGACGAATTGCGTTTCGGACGGATTGACTTTTGGACGAACTGATTTTTGGACGAATGCCATAGCACCCGACAACTCACTTTGTAGATCTTTCCACAAAAATTCTACAAAATGAGTGGTCGTACGTTTTAAAAAATAAACAATGTTAGGGGTAAAAAAGCAAAACAAATTTGAAAATGGTTAACTGTAGGGGATTGTTTATTAGAGTATTTACGGTAATTGCATTTTCGACAAAGAAGCCAAACAAAAATGTTGACAATTTCTGTCATATGAAAAAATGCCAACAACCAAAATGCCAACGCCAAAATGCCAACAGACAAAATGCCAACGCCAAAATACCAAGGTAAAAAACCAAAGGAACAGTTGGCACCGCTTTTTAAAATTATTTTTTTTGCCACATATATTCTTTTTGAAAGGTATGCTTGCCATTTCGAATGGTTTCTATGAATCAATTTCAGTTCTGCTGGACTGACTATGCACCAACAAAATCAAGTGGTCGTTTATTTGGATTTTTTTCGCTTTTTAGGTTCTAAAACTTGTTTTCTAAAGGTTTGACGGATGTGAAATGCTGTTTTGTACGGTATTTTCGGGGTTTCGTAATTCTGCTCAAATAAAAATACTAAAAACTAACTGCAGTCACCTCCCGATTTAACGGCACCTTCGATTTGTTGTACGCTCTCCATACGCTCAATTTAACACATAAGTGACCTAGGGTCGGTACCAAGGTGGCCGTTAAATCGAGGGTTCAGTGTTTTTTATAATACTACGATCTGTATGGTCTTCTTTTCAGTAGTTTTAAACAGCAACCATTATCAGTTCTTTTTTATGCCTTATCCTCGTTAAAGCTACACTACATTAAATTAATTGAATGTGTTCATTCGGCTACCGGAGGACAAGACTAAAAATAACATGTGAACAATAAAAGGACTGATTAGAATATGTAAGATCCTTTTCTTTTCATTCTAGAGCTACATCAAAGTGCCCAAGGCTGTACCGAATCACAGAACTTGAAACGCCTGCATTCAACGTAGTGTCTACCTAAGTTTTCGAATTATTCCGATATAAGTTTTTAAATGACTTACCCTTTCATAATCACTAGAAAAGTAAGCGAATTTGGTGGACAATTGTGGCTTTTACAGAAGGAAACTGTTGTTGTACGCAATAGTTATCCGCAGCGTTTTTGGACCTGACACTAAAAATTGACATAGCCTATTTGGCGCCAAGTTAGAGACGGGTAGGGGTCCTAAAGTTAATACCGAGTTTTTAAGCAAAAAGAAGTCAAAATTTTAGTGTCGGGTACTAGTCTTACGGATTCGAATCCAGGGTTAAAACCACTCCGGCGAAATCCCATACAACTAGAACAAGAACAAACTCATAACCAGAACAGACTTAGAACTGCAGGCCCGAAAGCCTTTAAACCCACGTGGTAAACCCGGCGTTTTATGCCGGGTTTTCTAGGACCTAAAATAAGCGGTCTTGTTCAAATTTTATCGAAACTATTTCAAAATTTTTTCCAATTTTAAGCCAAATCAAAATTTTCACCTTTTTCACCCAAAATCAATTTTTTTTTAAATTTTCAACAAAAAGCAAGAAAAGCCTTTCTGGTAAAAAGACAGGGATTTCAAGACTTCAAAAAAACTTGAAGTTATCGAATTTTGAATTATCAAATTTTCAAATCCCGCCTATTTACCAGAAAATAAAGTTTTTGGGCCCTTTTTGCGACATCTCATAGTATTCACACATGATTTTTTTAAATATTTTTTCACAGATGTGAAAAAACTTTTATGAAAAGCTTCTATTTATGTGGCGAAACAACCATTTTCCTTAGATTTACTTTGATTTTGACTAGAAACCGATACCTTTATGTTTATGGCTACAACTTGTCAAAATGTGGCTAAGTAAATAGGCATTGCTTTTCATGTTTACTTCCAGCACGAAAACTAAAATTTCTAAGCGCTCGAGTCATATGTACGAAAAATATACCCATGGTGCAGGTTTTTTGTCCACTACTGTATTACCCTTGCAGATACGGCATATGTGGTCTGAAATTTGCGACTTAACATTTTCATCACGACATTCACGGTGCGACACTAACAGATGTAACATTTTACAGCTTAACATTCGCTTATTGTAATTTGCAGAGTATACCATTGCAAAAGTTATATTCACATGTTGACATTTACAAATGCGACATTTGCAGAAGCGATGTTTGCAGATTGAAATCCGCAAACGCGACATTTGTAAACATGACATTTGCAGACTAATATTTGTTGCAGTATCGGGACACTTACACTTGTTCCATGGAGATAGCCCAGGGCTCGTATCTCAAAATTTCAAAAAGGACATTTGGTCAAAAAAAGGATATTTTGACCATTTTTGAAGGAAAAAGGTCATTTTATCCAGTGCTTATTGCGATTTCGAAGCGAAAGAAAAAGATTTTGACTAAAATTTCAAAAATAAAAAAAGATTTGGGGTCCCGAAAAAAGGACATATACGTGCCCTGAGATAGCCACATAAAGTGGAAACTAATGTCAAAAAGTAGACATAAATGTCCTCTTTCCCTGTAAAATAACAAATGTCGGTCGCAAATGTCACGTGGGTCTGCAAAAGTCACGTCTGCGAATGATGGTCTGTGAATGTCGCATCTGTAAATATGTGTTTGAAAATAATTATTTAAAAATAAAGAATTATTGTTGTTTGTGTAACACCTGTTAATTTTCGATAAAAAAATTTATTCAAGCAAAAAAATCAAATGTATTGTCACCTATTTTTGGGGTTGATACACTGACCAATAATCTTTGTTAACAGTCAGGGTTTTGGGATAGGATTTTATCACGAGCTCTTCATCAAGCTCAAACAAGATATTTCGTATCCTCAATTCGCCTCCTGTTCTTTCTTCGATGTCAGTGCTGACCAGGAACTCTTGGCGTGGATACAGTATTTTTTCTATGATGTACTTCAAGCTGGTGTTCTGCATGAACATTGGCGTGTAGCACAACTTTTCATCTTGATCATAGCCATGGTTTTTGCGGGATGGAAGGCCGGAGGTCAAGAAAAGCCAACTATGAGTTGATTGGCTATGGAGGACCAAAAGCGGTCGGCCCCTTCACAAAATAGAAAAAAGAGGTACCCCTGCCTGTTTTCGCCATTTTTCACAATCATTTAGGGCCATTTAGGAGCAAAGAGTTGAGGCATTAAAAGAGCAAAAAAAGATGCTTTAAATGCTTGAAGTGTGCACCGTAGCATGCAGTAGTTGCTTAGGTGACCACCACGAACTAATCTGTAAGAAGCAGATGCCTTCTAAGGAATCGGATCCGAACCGAATCATTTCAGGTAACTCACAAATAAGGTCATCAATATTATATTTGACGTAATGTAACATAGGGTTGTCGATCGATTTATCGAAATCGATCGAAATCGACCGAAAATCGAAGCTTTTTCGATATTTTCGATTATTTCGATAATCGATTACTCGAAATTTTTCGATTTTTCGATATTTCGATAATCGATTAATCGAAAGTTTTCGATTTTTTCGATAATTCGATTATCGATTAATCGATAGCCTTCGATCGATTTTCGATTTCGATATTTTGTGAAGTATTTGCTATAAAATATAGAGTTTCATTTTGAAGAACTTACAAACTGACCTAATTTTAACGAAAGATCGATTATTCGCTTCTTAACCCCTTATTCTATTTCACTAACAAACTTCTTTAAAGAACCTATCTCAATCGATCAAGTTGGGATCCTTCTGGAAGATGTCGTCGCCATTACAAGAGATGATGGTTCCAATATGATGAAGGCTGCCAAAGTATTCCAAGGCTCACCAGGGTTAGATTTTTTGAAAATTCTTTTATTTACTTTAACATCTCAAGGATTCATTGTCTGTGCCACAAGCTACATCTGGTTGTGAAGAAGATGATTCTAGGTAAAACAGAAATCAAGGAAGCTGTTGACAAGGCTCAAGATGTGGTGGTCGCATTGCGAAGAAGTCCTGCAACAACGGCTAAGTTCAAAGAGGTCCAATTACTCGCAGGAAAAGATTCTACTTTGTTGGTGGCGGTAAGTATATGACTACTCAAGTGATTGGTATGAAAGTTCACAAACACACAGGCCGTGGAAACGAGATGGAATTCGACTCTTGAAATGATTTCCTCCTTCGCTCACCATAAGACTGATCTACTTCAATTTGCAGACTCAGGATTTAAAGGAGCAGCCGTCAACGCAGTAAGGAAAATAAGTGACTCCTACTATCAGCTTCTAGAAGGACTGAATGAACCTCTGAAAGTGGAAGCTGGTATGTAATACTTGACTTTAAATGAAAAAGCATCCATTATTTAAGTTTTTAGGCTTCTGCTGATGATATCTCGATTTTTTGCACAAGAAAATGAAAAGTCTACCATTTCCAAAACCCAAATCTTCCGGTACAGATGAAATATTGAAGTGGTGTCGTGAAGCAAAAGCTAGTCTACCGCTTCTGTCTGTCTTAATCAAGAATACCTCTGTCCGTCACCATCAAGCGCTTTATCAGAAAGAGTATTTTCGAAGGTAGGCCAATGAGTTTTACCGATCCCGGAATCGGTCATCCGATTCTTTTAGGCAACTCTCTTCTTCTCCAACTATTTGCGCAGCCGAATAAGCACCGAAAAAGCCTCTCAAATCTTGGAAATTGAGGCAGAGCTTCTGAAACGAAATAAAGGGAGGAGCGATGAACAGGAAATACCCGATGATGAAGATATGGAAGACATATATTTCGATCATTTAGTCACTCTTTGAATTCTTTACCCTTGTTCGTTGATGACTTAATAAAAAATTTGTTTGTTCATATTATCACTTTTTCGTGTGTTGGAATAATGGTATAAGGTTACCTCATTAAGCGATGATCATTTCATAGATTTCGATCGATTTTCTATCGAAATCGATCGATTATCGACCAATTTTCGATCGATTCCCGATTATCGATTATCGAAATTTTTTCGATATTTTCGATTATTTCGATAATCGATTACTCGAAATTTTTCGATTTTTCGATATTTCGATAATCGATTAATCGAAAATTTTCGATATTTCGATATTTCGATTTTTTCAATATTGCAATTATCGATTAATCGAAATTTTTCGATTTTTTCGAAATTTCGATTATCGATTATCGAAAATTTTCGATATTTCGATATTTCGATTTTTCGATAATCGAAAAATTTCTAATCGATCGACAACCCTAGTGGAGAGTGAATGCTATGTGGATTATAGCTGATTATCTAGTACCCCAGTGGGTGAATATGTGCCGGAATTTTCGCCTATGTTTTCTGTACTAAAAGCAGCGCGAGTGAAAATAGAAGGCCTATCAAAAGCCAAAGCCAAGTACTTGATGATGGTAGTACGGCCCTTTTCATTAGTGAAAAAGCCGCTATGAAATTTTGTATAAAAGTTGGAAAACTGAAAGACTAAGACTAAGAGACCTTTGCCGGCAAGGCCGTTGAAAAAATAAAAGTTTTTGAGTCCCAAATAAGGGTTTATACCAAGTACGGATCAATCTCTCTCACGGTTAATATTGCGAACTACATTTCTAAAAATGTGCCGTATATATTAGCCACAACTTAGAATCCAGAGAAAGTAAAAAAAATGGTTTTTTTACTTTGACCATGACGGAAAAATTTCAATATGAATCGGCCGAACCGGAAATGACAACTATCACAAAATAAACCCCATAGTTTTGGCCCAAATGTCGAATTGGTACCACTTTTTGACCTCCAAGGTTGGGTCATGATAGGGGGCAAGGGCACACCCGCCAACCTAAAATTTGGTCCTAGAGCACCCAGTTTTTGAGTCATTTAGCCAGCGAAAAAGTGGATGAAAAATCCGATCCTATAACGGTTCCAACCACGGAACTACTGAACAATTTCTTTTCGCTGGAAGGAATCGGTATTGAAGATCATCCCTAACTTACTCAATTAGAAGTATGGGACAACTTTGAAAATACAGTAACCCGGAATGGAAAAAAATTGCGCCAAACTACCATGGATTTATTTTCCCACAGATTTAAGCCTTAATATCGCCCTACCCTTTGGTCGCCTGAAAACACATTTAACAAAATTAAAAGCTCGACCAGAAATGCTGGAAAATTACGCAGCCATTATGAAAGAGCAGTTGGAGGAGGGGATAATAGAATTAGTGAACGACCTAAAGAGGGTGAACCACTTCACTATCTTCCCCACCAATCAGTTAACAGAGAAGATATGCCTTATCTCAGTTTCTGGTAAATCACCAAATCAAATGGCAGTTTATCACTGAGAAAAGCCCGTGGAGAGGGGGTATTACCGTATAACCTCTATTAATCACCCCCTCTAATAATCCCCCCTGACTTTATAGACCTATATCTCGGCTTAAACTAAATATTTTACAAATCTGTTTTTTGCGTTTTCTTAACTGCCATGAGCTCTACCGGTTCCGCTTATCGATTTTGGATTTTCACCCGAAAATCTTGAGATCGACCCAAAATTTTTCCGATTTTGGGAGGGTTAAAAATAATCCCCCCGGGGGGATTAAAAGAGGTTATACGGTATGAGCAAATGTTAGGCTTAGTAAAATCACACTTGAAAACGGTAATAGGCTGATCTACCATGCACTACCCGGAGCTCCAGGTGTTATTTGCTCAGGTAGAACATGTAGTTAACTGTCTTTTCCTTTGAAAGAGGCCATGAAACACCCGCAAATCACATCCGCGTAGTCCCGCGAAATTGGAGGAGGTTCAGCGCCACCAATGCGAAAATACAAAGCAGAGTAATGCAAAATAGGGAGACTACTGAAAAGATTCACAAAACCAATCGCTTCAGTAGCATCCTTTTTTGGGTTGAGCTGTGTCGAACCTGTTGTTGGAGGCCGACGACTCCGTGGAATGGGTGGTTTTCGTAGCCGTAGGTCTGCTCTCACTTGCATTCACACACTGGCGAAGAAAGCAGAGGCCACGGTTTCACCTTTCAGAAGCAACTCCAATACGCCGCTCTTTTGAAGTCCAGGAGGAATACGAACACATCCCTCTTGTGGACACTCCGCGCCGATCTATTTCCCAAATATCTCGACTGGAAGCTCTTCCTAGACATCTCAAACAGAACGCTGAACCAAGATCCAGTTTCAAACACAATACTACCCAGTCAGACGCCCTTTAGGTGCCCCTTAATACGGACTATCTACCATTATACCATCCACTCTAAGGGCTCACTGCCTTTATGTTTTTTCTGATTTTTGTATTACATCAACATTTTCCAGAATCTCAACCATCATCTACACGCTTCAACTTTCAAACACCTATATCAACCACGAGCCTACCATGAGTTGGCTAAGACCATCCAAGTTGGCACCTTCGCGGGCAAAAACCACCAAACAATCAAGGTTTTAGAAGCTGAAATGGTGATGGACACCATAAATGGTCCATTACCTCTGCTGCTCAATATAACTGACCATATATCAAACTCAGTTCCGTGCATACTGCCTACAACCCCTTTAAAAAGAATGTTTATAGGAAGGACGATCGTTTCGTCGCCAAACTTCCCTGGGTAGAATATCCACCCAATCTAAATCCTAATTTTCCCTTGGTGCTGGGTAGGCTAAAATCTACATGGAACAGGCTCAAATCCCAGCCTGAGCTCTTATCTCGCTGCGACGCCATCATGAGAGAGCAGCTAGAAGAGGGGGATTGTGGAAGAGGTAATTGATCACCTTTCGCTTGAAGTACCGATCCACTACCTTCCTTATCCACCCGTCTATAGGGCTGACAAAGACAAATTACGCATCGTTTACGACGCCTAAGCGAAAACCAAAGGGCATAATTTTCTTAATGATTGTCTACATCGAGGCTTTCTCTTACTTAACTTATAAAAATATTTTCCTCCGCAAAAATGGAATTACGTGAATTTGTTTCGAATGTCCCAGAGTAGCCCCCTAGAAGGGGTGCCGAAAACAAACCAACTAGAAGGACATCAGCAAAAAATTTTAGGGTTAAACTGGAATACTGATCAAGATCAGTTAGAGTTTACCCCCATACCTTTCCAGACCTAAGCAACTAAACGTTCCGTCTTGGCGGCACTAGGTTCGGTTTTTGACCCCTTAGGGGTAATATCACCTGCTCTGTTACCTCATAAGTCTTTTTTTCAGAGTTAATGGAAAAAGCCAAATTTAGACTGGCACTGTCGTTTGCATCCCGAAGATTCAGAAAGTTGGTCTAAAATTACTCACTCTTGGCCTTCCACTACTCTGACTATACCCCGTTATGTAGGAGGTCTACCAGGACAGGTCTTGCACATATTTTCAGACGCATCTAGTAGAGCGTTCGCCGCTTGTGCCTATCTTCAAAAAGAAACAGAGCCGGCTGTGCTCATTTTTTCGAAGAACATACTAACTCCTAATAAGTCCAGTTCAAAGTTAACAATCCATCGACTGGAACTAATGGGAATTTATTTGGCTGCGAAAATTGTTACCTTCTTGAGAAAGGAGCTAGTCGGAATCGAAAAAGAGGTTATAATATGGACAGACTCCTCAGCTGCTCTCGGTTGGGTCAGCTCCACCTCGAAACAAGATCTTTTCGTGGAGAACAGGCTTAAGTTAATAAAAGCCGTCCCTAACATACAGATTCGTCACATTGCTCGGTCAGACAACCCGGGTGATTTGGCCAACCGAGGAACTACCCTTACCGACCTTCAGCAGTCCTCCCTTTGGTGGAATGGTCCACCATGGCTGGAATTGGAACCAAACCGATGGCCAGAAACCCGGGGGGTAAAGCCTTATCTCAGTCTACCACAGCTTCCGCAACAAGAGATTGTGAATCTCGCGGTGACCCCCTCATCTCCCTTATTTTATCTCACACGCCACTCAACGTGGCGCAAAGCATTTGGTACCGTCGCCTATTTTGGACGATTTTCAAAATATCTAACTATAGGTAAAAAACAGCTGGAGTCTCTCAAACATTTTCCCGCAAACTTTAAAAAGGGTCACTTTCCATAGGAGAGCTAATAGCGGCTTCTGGCTTGATAATTCGGGACACGCAAGCCACGAATCTCCCTTCAGAAGCCGATGTTAACAACCTCCAACTCCAAAAAATTGACTTGGTATTCTGGTTTGTGGTGAGCTTGCACCACAGTGCTCTACCAATGGAATCTTAACACCCTATATACCTCCCCAGGCGCGCGGCAGCCACTAAACTCTTAGTTTTAGAAGCTCATATTGCGAGTTTTCATTCCAGCGCATCAGGCACTCTCTGCCACCTTCGACAAAGCTATTGGTTGCCTCATTGAAGGAAGACGGTTCGGACCATAATTGGACGCTATTGCAGGGCCTGTAAAAGGGTAGACGGAAAGCCTTTCTGTTGGCTGCCATACCTTGCTTTACCGGCTCACCGCGTAAACCGTTCGAACCCATTTACCCATATTGAGACGGACTACTTTGGACCTCTGAATGTGAAGCAGGGTAACGACAAAATAAAAATGTACGGGGTACTCTTTACATGCCTTGTCAGCACGGCCATACACCTAGAAATTGCAAAGAACGCTTCAGCAGAAGCTTTCATTGACGCGTTTCAGATGTTTTCGGCCCGCCGGAAAACCCCAGAAACCATAACTTCAGATAATGGCACCCAATATGTGGCCGCTGCTACAGTGTTAACCCCGGCATGGGCAAAATCTCCAATGAACCCAGCCCTCACCACTTTCTTGGCAAATCACCAGATAAAGTGGAAAATTATCACTGAGAAGAGCCCTTGGAAGGGTGGGTTTTACGAGAGAATTGGGCTTAGTCAAAGGCCATCTGAAAAGGGTAATTGGGCGATCAACAATCGACTATTTTCGACTTCAGGTATTGCTAGCCCAAGTCGAACACATAGTCAATTGTCGACCTATTACTCATGTTTCAGATAGCTTAGATGAAACTATACCCCTGCGACCTATAGATCTACTCGGGCAAGGACCGGGTCTTCCTCCTCTCTCAGAAGAAACAAAAGGTGACACAGAATACTTGCCGCAAAAGAGTACCCAAAACGTCCTGACTAAACTGTATAAGAAAAAAAGCCAGAGATTAGAAAGGTTTTGGGTTACCTTTTCCAGCGAGTATCTTACCTCATTGAGAGAACGGGTTGAGAAGTCGTTCCCTTATCAAGTTAACCGAAGTCCCGTAGTAGGAGAAGTTTGTTCGGGCAGCCAACCGTTATTGCCCCCGACAGGTTTTTATAGAGACCTTTACTCCTTAAAACTTTTGGCCGTACCCTTGGGATTGGTGGGTCGTCTCGGACACTGGGAATAGACCTTGAGCTTCACTGCTAGAATTTTAAGGTGTTTCAGAGTTTTATGTTTCACTTTCCTTTATGATCAGTAAAACAAGCCAAATAAATGCAAATTCGCAGCAATGTTCAACACAAAATTTAATCAAAACTGGTGAAATGGATGGAGTACGTAAGTGGAATTGGAACAAAAATGCAACACGAACAAGCAACAACAACTGAGAAACCTAGCAGACAACAACTTAAGTAGTAGGTGTGCTCTGGAGAGCCAAAACGTGGGTTGGATGGTGCTCCGAGGAGCTGGAATATTGGAAAATATGGAGAAATCTGGATGCTCCGCGGAGCCAATTGGAATCGAGTGGTTCAAAAACCTTTTAAAAAACCCCCCTCAGCAACCACTTCCAGCAGCTAAAGATTTTTGAATTTTGGGGGCAGGTCCTTGTGTAAAGAGCAAGTGGACAGTCCTGTCTTTAGCGGTACAGCCAACCATCTGGCCTCCAAACCATAGAAGAGGAAGCAAAGTTCTAGCTAAAAACTTCCGAACAAAGGAAAGTAGTGGCTGGATGGGCTTTATGCTTATTTTATCATCTTTTGAGTCATAGAAAGGAATTTTAGACGCAAGCAGCAGCCAAAATCACAAAGCACCCTTGTAAAAAAACTCATGGCCTGTGTTATTTTTGAATCTAAATTGATTTTTTAGATAGACGGGGAATAAAGGCTTAAGAAAAAAAGGAAATAAATTTTTTGATTATAGAAAGCATAAGATTTATAGTTATATTTTTTGAGTGGTTTTACTGGTGGTATTGAGTTGATCCTCGCTGCCGCGACAAAGTTGTCCTACTTAT
Source organism: Ditylenchus weischeri (assembly GCA_029231635.1). Taxonomy (NCBI): domain Eukaryota; kingdom Metazoa; phylum Nematoda; class Chromadorea; order Rhabditida; family Anguinidae; genus Ditylenchus; species Ditylenchus weischeri. The sequence continues at coordinate 99,781 of JAMRYI010000348.1, forward strand.
CGAGGAGTTCCTACCCAGAAATTGTTGGCACATGGGGCGAGTGACTAAATGACTAAATAATTCCAGGTAGAGACGGACAAATCCGGACAGTTCGCGTCTTGTTGCCGAACGGTAAGGTTTGGAACCGACCCCCAGTACTGCTGGTGCCACTAGAAACGTCCGGAGAGGATATGGAGAAGCCCCTTTTACTTATTGTGGAACCTATGCCAATAAGTACGGAAACCCTTTGAACCGGCACCAGCGTTACCGACTAAACGGTATAACTTACGAAATCCTTACAAAAAGTTAAAATATTTTGAGGAAACCGATGAATAAGCAAAAGCATTATCTACATTCTGAAAGTTTCCATAACAACCCAATTCTAGTCTTAAAAAAAACTAATTACTTTTTGTAAAGCTTTTTAAATTTAATAACAACTTTCACAAAAATTTTCAAACAAAGAGCACAAAAACAAATTAATATTAATAGCTTCTGACAACAGAAAAATATGTTTGTAACTATAAAACCTAATTTGAATTTTAAACACACATAAAGGGGTGCTAATACAGTCTTTTTCTGGATAAACAGATGGAATACCAGCGCATAGTAAGACCTGCCCACTGCTCACACAAGGGGTCCTTTGTTTGATTGGAGTATATAAAAAGAGAGGCATATAGTCCCACTTCACATTTTACCAATCCAAAGCGCAGGAGGAAAGACCACTGCCATATCTTCCACCCCTTCAAGTGTCAACATGACCATCCATCTCCTTTTCCCTCTTTTCTGGGTTTGTATTTTTCCCCACTTTTAGGTTATGACCTAATCGACCTTGGGCTTAATGGTGACCTATGTCCAAGAACTTGGGATTTTCTTTTCCCAAATACCGACTTTGAAAATATAGTGGACGAAAGTATTCCCTTATTTTGTGGAATAACTATACTTTCTATTTTGTTGATAGTGCGTTTTCTAATAAATCATAACCCCTACGGGGACCTAATCACATTCCTTACACCATGGCTATTATACTTTTTGTGATTATTAATGCCCAGATTGGTTATACCATGGATTTGCCTCCTATCCGACTAGTACGGTGTAGCCGCGGGTTTAACCCCTTCCCTAAAAATCGATTTCAGTTGATCGCAAAACTTAAGCAAGTTTTGGGTCCACTTGGTCGCTTCTCCCAGTACTACAACTCCTCCCGGCCAGATTTTTTCTCCACAAATTTGAACGGTGCCTACTGAAGAGATATGGATACTGGCCAGCCTACCTGCTAGACAAGCTATCATACAGTAACTACAATTATATGACTGTCTTTCATTAGCCTCCCCTAGAGGGACTGTCGCGAATAGCGATGGTATTTTAACATTTTTTTAAGTTATAACTAAACTACAATCACAACCTATTAATAGGAAACAAAAAAATGCTTGCTCAAACTTCTTATCTAGAACTCAGGGTATTTAAAATTGTTCACTCAGCCAATGTTTGGTCTGGGCACTAAGCGTTCAGCAATGAAACCAAACAATAAGCTAGCCACGAGCTCCAAAGAAGAACAGAAAAATAGGCACCGAAACCAGGTTAACACCTCACCGAGATTGGATCATTGGAAATCACAGTCAAACAAGTCAGCCCAGCACAGACTCTACGCAGACTACATCCGCTACACAGACACCTTGGTTGGTGCGTCAAATCACACTAGCATTAAATATCAAATCCCACCACAACTGCAGCAAGATCGGTACAGACAGTCCAATACACTACACCAACTACGCCTAGGTTGCCTGCAATCAGCACCACAGCAACCACAGCCAGACTCACGGCTTCAACTCAAAATTTGAACAGATTTTGGGTAACATCAGCGGCAAGTCTTTTGGGTCTAACTACTTCTACTACATCCGCAGTAAAACTCACAAGCATGAATCCTAGCAGTTTAGCAACAGTCCCATCCCAAGCTTTGGCAAACTCCGTGACAGCTACAACGCTACCAGGGTCAACCAGGTACCACTACCAGGAGTACCACTACCAGGGTACCTACAGGGTACCACTACCAGGGGTACCCTACCAGAATTTGACACCACTGCAGGTACTAAGGGTAAGCACTACCAGGTACAACTACCCGGGGTACAGCTACCAGGGTACAACTGCAGAGGGCACAACTACCAGGGTACCTTTGGATACCATCCAGGTGGTTTGGGTACCATCCAGGTGGTTCAGGTACTATCCAGGTGGTTTGGGCACCATCAGGTGGTTTGGGTACACTAACTATTCTTTTCGAGACAAAATAATTACATGTTACCTAGGAATTGAACCTGTAACCATGTCTTGGTCCCCAGGCAATTCAAAAATCACACCATTGCCTTGGTCCCCCTAGGTTTTGGCCACTTTCAAGTGGCCATAACTTTTTGACTCGACACACCCAACTTTTGGGAGTTTTCATGAAAGTAAATCGACCCGTCGATTGGTGCAAAATTTTCACCATATGAATGGCGGAACACCCCAAACATTTTTGTGACCGACGACAGACAGACCAAACAATGGCCATATAGTAAAGGTGACTAGAATATGTTGTTGCCACAGATGTGGCTATTCGTAGGCGCCGAGGACCTGCGTGGGGCATACACGTAAAAAAATGATGCATGCTACCACCAGGATTTGAACCTACAACCATGCCTTGGTCCCCCAAGGCAATCCAAAAAACACCCAAAATTGCCTTGGTCCCCCTGTGCTTTTTGGCAACTTTCAAGTGGCCATAACTTTTTTTTGAGACAGTTACACTCAAGTTTTCGTAATTTTTTCAGACAGTAAATCGACCACGCTGAGTCGAATGGTGTAATCAGATTTTCAATCTGATTGACGGAATACCCCTAATCTTTTTTTGTGACAGACAGACACACACACAGACAGAATCCAGCGAAGCGGTTTGTGGGCCCTCCAACCTTAGGATTGGAAATCCGGGAGCACCATGTGGACAATCTACTTTAACATAACTTCTTTATTTAATCTAACTACATTATATAAGAGAACAGAGTGAAAGGGGGATAGCCTGGGTACTGACTAACCCCGATTACAAGAAAAGGGGGTTTTTATATGAGTGGAAAGGGGGTTGGGCTATGGGTGGATAGATAGGGTCTGCAAACACTACAGACCATGACTTCGGTCAAAAATAATAAAATAAAAATGCTCGCAACCAATGCCACAAATGCCCCCATTTTAATTCCGAAAGGCATGAGCTTAACAGATGCGCAGAAAGTCATCTACAAAAATAACCGTTTACAAAGGTATGACAGCCCGCAGGCTTCGTAAAAAAGAAGCGCAGCGATTAGCATACCTTCAGCAAAAATTAGAAGTAGCGGTCTACTGGGAGTGTGAAATTCGCCAACAATTGAAAGAAAATCCTTAAATGCAAACATTTTTCAACAATTGCGTAGATTTCAGTCCTATCAAAATTAGAGAATGTTTTTTTGGTGGACGAACTGAGACCATACGACTGCATTTGGAGGTCGAAGAAGGCGAAACAATCAAGTATTTGGATTTTAATTCGCTATATCCTTACACAAACTTTGTCACCTCCTACCCAATAGAACATCCACGCTGTATTGATTTCGACGATGAGTCAAGCTGGCATACCTGGACGCAGACAAGTCAAAACCCATATACAGGCCTGCTTAAAGTACTCATCGAGCCTCCAATGAGATGATCTGCAGAGAATCGCACTTTTATACCACTGCCTTCCAGCAAATTTGACGACCAGCTGCTTTTTCAACACTATGAAGTGTTCTAAACTGTATCCAAAAGGAGGGTATCAGCCAAACTATAGTTGCAAACATTCCGCAAAAGAACGCTCATTTGTTGCCCAGCTGACCAGCTTAAAGCTTAATCGTGCACTGCAATCAGGCTGGGTTGTGCGTCGAGTTTTCCGCGTCCTACAATATGATCAGTGGAATTCAAATTTATTTAAGGGAATTGTACGCGAAATGCTGAAATTAAAAATTGAGTCAACCGGCTGGAAAAAATTGGGTGTTAGTCAGGAGTCGGGTGCAGAGCCCAAATCTACAGAAAAGCAGACTTTTATTGACGACTGTTGGCAGCATTTTCAGATTAGGATCGATGAGCAGGTGGTAGAGGACCGGCCCGGCATGCGACTCCTATCCAAGATGATCGCCAACAGTTTGTGGTGTAAGTTGAGTATGCGTAATCGTCTCTTATCCACCCGGTTCATGGATCAGCTAGCCGAATTCGTAACGCTGCTTAATGATCGCACCCTAGAAATTAGTACAGTGGATATTATCAGTAATGAAATGAGAATGGTCAGCTACATTAAAAAGGATAAATTTGTGGAGGAAAATGCCAGCTCTAACCCCGTCATTTTAGCATGGACATTTGCAGCCACTCGAATGATCCTATATCAGGTGCTCCGAGCAGTAGAATCAACGCCCGGAGCTTGTGTAGCCTACATGGACATCGACTCAATCATGTACAAGCACAAAACAGAGCTGGGAAATCCGCTCAGCATTGGTAAGCATCTGGGCAAGATGGCCGATGAATACCCTGAGCACACAATTGAAGAAGTAGTCTCAGCCGGCTGCAAGCAGTACGCCCTAAAACTCAGGTGCAACGACAACGGCCTAGATTCGCGGCCTACCAATAGACTACGAGACCATCCAATCCCTCTCCTATGAGGCCTTTAAACAAAAGGATTTGAGCCACCGGGACGAAAGCCTACTGCTACACTACAACCAAATTCGAGGATACAAGTTTGGTCAGGTCTGCACCATCAAAACCACCAAAACCTATCGCCCTGTAACACAAAAAGAGATTATCAATGAAGACTTGGTTGTGCTACTATTTGGCTATTCTTGAAAATTTACAGCTAATTGTGTGTATTAATTTGTATTTTGTTTGTTGAAACAATAAATAAAATTTTATTTTCTATCTGTATACAAACACAAGCTTAATAGGTCAAAGATGTGGAGGGGAGAGGGGGATTCCAAGCAAACCTGATTAATTCAGGTTTGAATTTAATATACCATTCGCTAGAGCATGAGCAGGGCTACAAAACGACATATCCTACACAGAAAATTAATAAGTAAAAGTGTCGTACGGTGCCGTGTAGGGGTTTTTTTGGGACACCGTGTATTTCAGGCAGATTTTATTTTACTGTTTCTGAATGATTTTATTATTATTTTTTTATTTCAATGTTATTTACAGTATAAATCTCAAGAAAAGACAACAGAGTAGTGTCTACAGCATGATCACAACTAGAGCAATATAACTTAGTTGGTGGCACCCTATTGGCTGAGAGGCTGACTGGAAGCAGCAGGCACAGAGATGGAAGGATTAGAGCGCTTCAGGGTGACCTCCATAGCCAGACCGTTAGCCAGGGTGACAGCTTGGAACTTGGTCAATGGAGTTGGTTCAAAAGCAGTGGCCTTGCCTGAGTCAAACGAGGTCGAGAAGCTTCCAATTTGGGGAGCAAGTTGGGGGTTGGGAGTGCTATCCACAGATTTATGTGATCTACTTGTCATACCAATAGAAGCTGATCTAGTTCCTCTGCCTCCTAGATGGGTCTTAAAACTGGCATTATTGGCGGCTCCCTTGTTGAGAAGGCGGACTGTGCAGAAAGGATTGGACAATGGGTCGGTGGAGCCATCCTCACTTTCCTAAAAATAGAAAAGTGGATGCTAATGCCATACATCATCCCCTCAAAGCCAGTGTCATATATCCTTCCCATCTAAGCCCCACGAGCGTAGCTAAGGGAAAGGAGGAAAGGGGCACGTGATCGCTCACCCCTTACTGTCAGATTTTTTCCCCGTCAGATGTGAAAGGCGGTGTAGGTAAAATGGCCTAAAAAATTCACCCCATCCAGCAATCCAGCCGGTCGAATAAAAATAATTTCAATTTGTACAAAGCTTCAAACCTCGCAAATGCCCAACAGGTGTGGTGATGAGCTCAATTTTCGCATTCCACTAGAACTTGGCAACAGATTGGCAGCTTTTAGTCTAGACACTATGCCTGTTATTGCTGTAAGACAACATTATTTAGATTCAATATGAATATTGGTCTAACCTGGCGAAGATCGGCCACTGGAGCAAGGCGGTGAAGAACTTCTGGAAGATATTCTGCTCTCAGGACTTCTGGCTCTACCAGACGAAAGCCTGGAAAACTCCAGCAGTTCTTGTATAGCTTGTGGAGATATGCGTTCTCTGGAGGAATGCAGGCCATGAACACCTCCAAACATTGAGACTGATGGAGAGGAGTTTCTGCAATACAATACAGTTAACAACTTTTTTAGTTGATTGTGTTGTTACACCAAAAGCACTACAAAAGCGTTATAGATTGTGCAAAGTGACTAGTCAAAATATTAGTCAAATACGCTTCAAATGTTATTGTGTTCAAGGTGTCCAATAAAAACTTCACCAATTTTTGGAAGTCCTGCCTTTTTACTTTTCTTCACAGGTTTTAGTCATGTTTTTATTCTTATTTTTATAATTTTTTTATATAAATGATTAGGTCGATATATTATCTTTGTTAATAAACTGTTTTTTTCATAACTTAACAGTTGGCTGAAACCTCAAAAAATTTTTGTGATTTCACCGGTCAGCGGAAGCCATCGAAAAAAATTCCCAAAAATTGTGCGGCTTTTATTGGACACTATGCAGTTACTTTTGGGTGTTTTCACTCAATTAATCGGCTTTTTAGTCAAAAGATTTCCATTTTTGACTTTGAAATATAGTCTGTAAGTGAAAAGTTTAGCTTGAAATTTTTGACTGCTATGGGGTGCCCACAGTAAAAAAATTTTGACGAGAAAAATCATTCGAACTTTTCATTTCAATCAACTTCTTTGTTTTCAATACAAAAGCCTTGAAAGAATTTTAATTTTTTTAACAACGTTGCAATTACTCCAGCCAAGAAATAGAAGAAGTAAGACAAAAGTGGGTTAAGCAGTATCACTACAAGCCAGACAAGCACACTCTTTTACAAACCACCTTCTCAATAACTGTTGAAAGCCTCTGGGCTTCTGATGAATGCCTGCTTCTACATTCGCCAACAGTCCTAGAGACTCATCTCCAATAGCCATTGAATCGGCACCTCCTTCTTTTTCCTCTTCCTCCTTCACCCTCCAATCTGGGGTGGGAGGCGCTGTAGAATTAGGCACTGGCTCTAGTCCATTAGCTACCAATTTTAATCTCTCCAGTGGCGGAAACTCTAGACTAGTCGCATTTCTGAGCTGATACCGTCTTGAACGTGATCTACATGGAGGGGGCAGTGGTGGCAAATGGTCATTAAAGTACATTTTGGAGTAGGATAACTCTCGGATAGGTGCTAGTTGAGGAGAGTCCAATGCTTCCGACGGAGCCTTTTCCGGCAGGTATTGGGAGTGCAGCTGGAGGTCGGGAAGTAAATCGCCTTCTTCAGGTTCATCCTCTTCCTGGGTTATGTCTGGTATCAGGGCATTAGATTTAGGCTGGAAACTGTCAGTGCTGTTAGCTCTGCTGGGTGCTAGACTAGATAGTCGAGAGGAGGGCTTGATGTAAAACCTTGAAAGGGTAGGTAATATTATCGAACTTTGACTGTAGCAATAATTATTATCTTGAATGAGAAGAAAACCCCTAAGCCTACTTTAACTGGTCTCTACTATGGCATAAAAATACTCCATAAACCTAACCTGACCATAAAGCTATAAAAAAGTTATTTATATACACGGTTTTTCGCCTCTTAGACTGCATCATAGTTACCCACCAAAAAATTAAGTTTGGTTATCTAACGCAATAAACTAAATTTTTGGGTTAAGAACTTTTTTGCCAAAAAAATTATATTTAAAACTGAAGTGAGTGGCTCGCTGTAATTTCATCCTCTTCATCACACGGCGTCTACAATCACGCGAAAAAGTGTGACTGCGACTGTGACTTTTCCGCGCGTCAAAGTGTGTCCCCAATAACTGTAACTGCGAATGAAGACTCAAATCGCTTTGAATTTCGCGTCGCAGTCCCACTTTTCCACTCCATTGGGGTCACACTGTGAAGAAATATATTATAGAATATGGCAAGACGAGGCATAATGCTACCACATACCTAGAAGACTGCCTGGAAGAGGAGCGCAAATAGGAAGACAATTCTTCTTCACTCTCCTCTTTGAGTATGGTGCATGCCCGCCTGGTGCTTGGTCCGCGCCACGAGTTGCTCCTGCTCCTGCCACTTAGCACTCCAGTTGAATTGTGGGCGTTGGGTTGACATCTGCAATGTAAAATTATAAGAGTACGACTCATAAGATTGTAAGATATTTACCCTTCCTGTTCATCTTCAGAAGAGGTGCCCGGTGGATTGTTGATCAAGAGTAGTTGGTGTGCCTGCTGTTGCCTGTAGGCAGACAGCACTCGCTCAGCAAGCAAATAATATGTGGCTGTCATATAGCTGTACTCGTCCTGATCTATGGCACTAACAATACAGGAGGTTATTTTCAGAGAAATTTCAAGGTGGATAGTCTGCTTTATGTGATTGGTCAAATAAATAAAAGACTGGTTGAGACTAGGCCCATAGTTTTCACGTTTAATCGGTAGAATAAAACGGCAAACCTTTTTCGCTGCTGATTTACGTTTTCAGACAAAACTGCAGTCGAACGAAGCACTTTCAAAAAAATTCAAAATTTTCCTAACAATTCCCCAATATTTTTTAAATGTTGTTTTGAGGGTTGGCGGTACGGGTACCCGTTTTCGGTTTTTTTATCCGAAACCCGGAAATTTTCCGGTTTTCGGTTATAGGTTTGGGTCAATTACCCGAAAATTTCGTTTATCGGTTTCGCTTCAGGTAACCGAAAAATTTTGATTGTGTAATGCAACTCTTACATGTTGGACTTATTTTTTTATCGGTAATTATATAGTTCCCCCCCCCATACTCGGATTTTTTTAAAACTGACCCAAAATCACCTCACGAACTCATTTTTGAACACGATAAAAGAAACATTTTCAAACACTTTCTGATTAAAAAATCACTCACTCGCTTCTCTAACCCATCAAGCCTCCTGCGCCCACGGAGAGGGCCCACATACCTTAGACACAAATCACTCGAAAGTGACTCTGAATGCATAAAAATATATGCATACCAGAGTTTCTTTATGCGGTAGGTCCCACTCAACAAAACTATGTTCAAAATCTATGATTTTTACTTTCATTTGACTCAAAAAGGGCTAACATTTGGTGAAAAATACCCTAAAAAGACCATCTGTCCCTGAGGAGTAGAAGGCAATTTTTTTGACAAAATTCAAAATTTTTTAATTAGAAAGTGTTTAGAAATGTTTCTTTTATCGTGTTGAGCAGAAAAAATAAGTTTGGGAGGTGATTTTGGGTCAGTTTTCAAAAAATTTGAGTATGGGGGAGGAACTATATCAGTACCTTTTTATGTTTTAGAAATGCCAAGCGACGTCTGGAAGTCATTCAAAAAAGTCGGAGAGAAGGCTCTTTGCATTTGCGGGGACGAGCTGAAAATATGCAAGTTTGGCTCTACGTCTCATCGTACACATTACCTCAAGTCAGCGAAGCACAAAGAAACTATGGAAAAGAAAGGGACCGGTCCAAATGTGCCAAAGAAAGCGAAGATAGAAACAGTGGCTACTTTCTTCAGTTCAAACAACCCGATTCAAAAAAGTGGAAAACTAACTAACAACCTGATGTTGTTAATTTTTTACCTTCATGCGTACTCAGATGCCGTCTCGCCGTGATGTCAGTGCAGAGGTTCCGAAGAAAGAAAGCTAATGCATTTCAAAAATCAGCAAGTTTCAATCACTCTGGATCTCTTCTCTATTACTTCTCTTTAAATATAAGCATTGAAAGATTATATGTAATAAATAATTATTTCAGCATTACTGGTGCGTATCTGTGTAAGGGGTTTGAGTTCCAACCCAAAGTCTTGGCTTTTGAATCTTTTCTGGAGAAGCACACGGGTGAAAATATTGCCGACAAAATTAACTCGATTTTGGCTGGATCGAAGAGCGGTGGTTGCGTTAAAGCAAACATTGAGAAGTTAGTTAGATTTGTTTTCAAGTATACCGCACTGCTACGTTCACGTAATTGTTTTAGTTTTCACTGCTTCTGCCATGTGTTTTCGGTTCGGGTAACCGAAACCGAAAATCTCGGTTATCCGCCAACCCTAGTTGTTTTTATCATGATTTGAGAAAATTTTGCTTTCAGAGTGCATTGTTGATACTATAATGATACAAAGTTTTTTGAAATGTAGGACCGCCAATCTTTTTGAAGTCCCACTCGCTGTAAATTTTGAAAAAAAACCCTCCATTAACCATCCCTTTCCCACCCCTATTATTTATTTATTTTTTAATCCTTTGAAAGTTTTCGTTCACCCGTTATTTTGGCTAGATAAGCTGCCAAAAGTCGTAAATCAGCTGCAAAAAAGTTTTCTCAAGCAAAATCTGATCAGTAGCTAATTCACCTAACGATTTCATCCTCCGTACCAATCTGACCAGCTACCATTTGCTCAACAATGGTGGTGTGAGCACAGTCAGGCAACTGGTCTCTGCAGATGAGAGGCAACACCTCTGCATGGCCTCTGTCACCAGCCACCACCCAGGGCGATTGAATGACTTCAGCTAGAGTGGCTCTTTGACACGGGTTGCGCACCAGCATCCGGGATATAAGTCTGCAAACGACAGCGATTGCAAGAGTAAATCTTTAAAATTAGACAATCCCACTGTTTGCAAGCCGGAGACAGGTGATCAGGCATAGAGTATTTGCAGTCCAGTATTTTGGTGAGTGTTTCTGACTCATTGGCCTCTTGGAAGGGCAGGCGACCACACACTAGCATGTATAAAATCACACCCAGTGACCAAATGTCTGCAATGTGTTAGTTTCTAGGTAAAAGAAATACTACGTTTTAGCAAAATAATACTGATAAATACGAGAAATTGTTCAAAAAAGTTTTCGACAAAATTAAAAGAAGATGACAAAATGGCATGCACATGCAAGACCAATAAAAAGAAACCAACTTGTGCAAAATTTTCTGCCTAATTCTAAAAAGTAACCAAAGGGTGTAAATATTAGATTTAACGCAAAACAAGTGAAAACAGAGATGATTCAAAAAACTTAACTTTGTAATGTGATGGAATTCGAAAGCGATGAAAAAGTAAAAGTTTCACAGAAGCTCAGAGCTTATTCGTCAGATTTTCAATTAAAGGTCTGCAAGCAAAAAGCAGATGAAAGTAGAAAGTTAGTCGAAGTTGTGTAAATGATGGACAAACAACAATTATGGGTAATTTTGTCATTCTTATTTTATTGTGACTTTCACCTTGGAATTGATTTCAGGTGTCTGATGTATCGTAGAATGGCCCACTTAGAGCGCCATTTCGGTAAGATATAAGAGCTACTCCTACTAATTTGTTCAAAACTTAGAACCATTGACTAGCCGAGCCCAACGTTGCTTGACAATGCCTGATCGGACAAGTAATGCGACTTTCACTGCTCCACATTTGTCACCGTCATAATGAGACTTATATCAATCACAATATAGCGTTTAATATTCAAAATGAAAACAAATAAATTAATTCGAAAACATTATTGACAAAATCTATGTGGTCCCGCGCGCATTCAAACATTTGAAATTGCCATGATAAGGAAGAGACAGGGTCCTTTAAGCTTTAGGCGCAGGGTGAGTCAGCGTAGGCTAGGATGGGCGCAAATGCGTGCCCAAACACCAAAAAATTAAAATTAAAAAAAAGCGTGAATCCGAAAAACGACGAGAATCATCTACAATCCAGAAAAACAATGAAGAATCGTAATTCTTCAAGTTTTTTTACGCAATCAAGTCAATTAGCAAAAAAAACAACTGAAATTGAAAATAGAGCGATACTTAATCGAGACCCATAGGTATTTTCGATAAAAATGTAGCCATTTACAGAAACGACTGGCAAAATCGAAATTCTTGCAATTTTTCGGACTAGACCAACTAAAAGCAACTGGAAAAAGACTTCAAAAATTAAAACAAAAACGGGAAATTTCAGTTTTTAAAGGCAAATATGAAAAAGCCGGGAAAAAAATTAAAAAGATGGGAAATTTCAGACATTAGATGGGTGTTTTCAATTTGATCCATTATCCGAAAACTGACCAACAGCTGGAGCATCATAAGCATCCCCTAAGAGAATTTCAGGCGCTGAATAAGCTAGACTTCCACACGAGGTTTGCAATTGCTGACCAGGTGTAAACAAATTTGAGAATCCAAAGTCTGTCAACTAAACAAAATGTACTAAATTATTTAAGAGGTTCACTGATCCACTTGCCTTGACCATGCCTAGCTTTTCAAAGAAGATTACATTTTCGGGCTAAAATCTTTGATTTAAACCAAAGTGGACGCATGCGTTACCTTGAGATCCCTGTGCACCACATGAAGGGTATGGCAGTAGTCAATGGCCTTGATGATTTGAGAGAAGTACTGTTGAGCATCTGATTCTTTGCAAAACTCTTTCTTGGTTATCTTCAAATCAGTGGTATTAATTTAGTATGAGACAGAAACCACCTACATAGTCATACATGTCGTAGTCCCCCAACTCCAGGATCAGGAACAACTTGGTCTGAGTGTCAATGATTTCATAGAGGCGAATAATGTTAGGGTGCTGCACCAACTTCATGCAACGCACTTCTGCAATTCAAGCTTTTTTTGATTTGGAGAAATACTAGTAGGTAAGTGAGACCAAGCAAGTGTACAGGTCCATTTTGGAAAGTCTGGTAACCCAATATTTTTTTCCAGCCAGGCCTGCTTAGAAATTAAAATATTACCCTTATAAGTTTTTAATTATTTTCAAGACAAAAAATATTGAAAAAACACAAAAATTTAATTTTTCAAAGTTGTTCATGTAATTGTTGTCTCAAGCGAAATTTAAAATTTGGCAGTCAATCTTAAATTGAAAGAGCAGTTCTATAAGAAAATATATTATGCTGAACATGAATCCGCCTCAGGAAAAACAGCCTAAAATGGAAAACCAGACGTTTTCTGAAGATATCATATGCTGAAAATTGAGCCTGAGCATATTCGGTTGAATTTTTTGAGGGACTAGGCTATACGAGACATAAAATTTTTGTCTATCATCTTGTGGTCCTAAAATTTCTGTGCAAGAAATGGCAAAAAATTATGAAGGTCAAATGCGAACTTATAAATGGGGTTTATTCCGACCGTAAAGTTTTGAAATGTTGTATGATTAACTCATAGAAAATGCTTTTTCCAAATTTTTGTAAAAAAATTTAATTAAAAAAACTTATTTTAACTTTTAATTCTAACTTTTTTTAAAAATACTTTCCTAACTTCTTATTCTAACTTATTTTAAAGCTAACTTTCCAGAAACATTTTGAAATATCATTAACATAAAAAATATAAATATTTTACGAAAAACAATTGATTTGAAATGTTAAGGTTGGAGGGCAAAAAAATTATCGAATTTAAACATTAAAAAATCTGATCTCGGGCCGGCTTAGGCACATGTCTGTGTGGAACATACCTTGCATCATGTGAGAAGTACTGACCGGATCCAGCCTAGTCTTGTCTATCACTTTCACAGCTACCTGCAATCCAGTTTATATGAGTAAAACGTAAATTAAATTGCTAAGCAGCCCTACCTTTTCTCCAGTAAACACATGTTTAGCAAGCTTGACTACTGCAAAATGTCCTTTTCCGATAGTGTGCTACAAAATTACAAAGCATTAACCTCAGCAATTGGCTAAAAAACAGCTACCTCCAAATCATACAGACCAGCTATCCTAGTGTCATTAATGTTTAGGGAGTTGATACGTCTTAACTTGCAGCCACTACTACTACTTGCTTTCATACTACCAACGGCGTAGGAACTAGATTTGGCAGAAATACAACAGCTAATACTTAAGCAGCATCATCTAAGAAAAGGAAAACCCATTAGAATTAGGCTTTATACAATTGCAAAAAGCATGATTTTGTAAAATTTGCTTTTTGGTAGGGAGTTTGGTGGATTGGAAATCGGAAATGAATCATGGATTTTCCGATTTTCGCGCATACCGTATTCACTTTAATAGTAGCCCCCTTATTTGTACCCCCTCCCTCTAATAGTAACCTCCGCACACAACACACCCCCCCCCCTCGCCACAGTGAGTACAGAAAATTTTCAGATTTAAAACTATGTGCAGGTTTTGCGGGCTGAATCCGTCGATTAATTTTGCGGTTTGCTCTTTGATTTTTATTAAGTATAATTACTCATAATATCTCATTCGAAAGCTGAAGATTTGCCATTTTGTTTGCAGAAAATAACAATAAAAACTGTAAAAAAAAGTAAAAGTAAAAATCACACATAAATTTCAATAAATTTTGTTTCTATAGAAAATCCTCTTTCGGATGAAAAAAGTGATTGTTTGGACTCAGTTTTAAAAGTGAGGTTTGACCTTTTTGGGAACATGATGCTGCTTTTCCCCATCAAGCGAGGAATTAATGTTTGTTGGTACAAGGACATGCTCGGATAGCGTGCTATTCCTGGATCGCAACAGTCAGAGATTTTAAACCAGCTTGATTTTAAACCAGGATTGCATTTTTTACTAATTTGTAAATCATGTTTAAACGACTCCTAAGTAATTCTTATATGTTTAAAAGGGCAGCGCCAGATTGCGCAAATTCAAATTGCGCACACGTAGATTCTGCACAATTTGCACAATTCAAATTGCGCACACGTAGATTCTGCACAATTCAAATTGCGCACACGCAAATTGCGCAAACACTTTTCTTCATTTCACTGCACCTTTTCCTCATTTTTATGCCTCCAACTATTCTCTGGCCATTATTATTGTTTTCATACGTATGTTTACAGGTTTTGCGCCTGTTTTTTTAGATATGGAAAGCAACATGAATTGTTCGCAATTTGCGGTTGCGCAATTTGAATTTGCGCAATCTGGCGCTGCCCGTTTAAAACGATAAAAAAGTTATTTTCGAACAGTTTTCTACATAAAAAATGGATTTAAAAAAATTTGACCAAAATGTGACTTTTTGCCTTGGGGGACCAAATCATCAAAAATACGAATGAATTCGAAGCGAAACTGAACTGAAACGAGGACTTATATGAATATCCCAAAAAGATGTAATTTGAACATAGTTTTGTTGACTGTCGCCCACCGCATAAAAAAAAACTCTGGTATGTATGTTTTTTCATGCATCCAGGGTCACTTTCTGGTGATCTGTGTCTAAGGTATGTGGGTGTGCGCATCTCAACTCCAAGCCATCAAGCCCCCTACGCCCCCTTCGGGGAATACTTTAATATAAGATGATACACCTTGATCCCCCAAAGAAAAAGTCACATTTTGGTCTGAATTTTTTTAAATCCATTTTTAATGTAGAAAACTGTCCAAAAAAACCTTTTTTTATCGGTTTAGGCATATAAAAATTACTTTAAACATGGTTTACAAATTAGTGAAAAATGCGCCCCCAAGTAAATATGTTCCGACGCTGGTCTACGCCTGACGTGGTAACGATCACGTCAGTTATTCTTTTTGTAATTTGAATAAAGTTGTTGAAATGAGGACCGTAGTGGCACAATAAAAATATTTTGTTTATTGACTTTTGTTTGTGATTTTGATTTTTGTTTGGTACGAAGGGTTGAAAATAGTAGCACAACACCAAACCCCCCGTATTTAGAGTGTTGATATTCTAGTGTAAAAAAGGTCACAAAATATAAGTAAAAATGGTTGTAGGTATGATCCTTTTCGGTTTAAATAAATTCACTAAAATTAGATGGCCCAAAATTGGTTGTATACAGTCACCTCTCTCATTAGTATACAACAATGGGACCGGCCTAAGGTGTACACTAATTAGAAGTTCACTCTAATGGGAGGGTCCTTTACAAAGGGTTTTCTATGAAAAAAATCAAGGTGGTTGGTTTAAGTGTATACTGATGAGAGAGTTGAATGAAAGTAGAAATTAATTAATCAGAAAAAAGCAAATCTAGAAAATGCAAAATCTCACTGGTGTCCTACATACTTTTTCAACTTTTGACATTTTTTCTCTTTTAGCAAATAAAATATAAGGTCAATAAACACACACTCAGCCATTGCAGTATTACAAGAAAATTTTCCTTTTATGGCCAATACTAGGCCTATGCCAATTTCCTAGTTTGTGAAAAAGGCTGGTGCAAGAGATCATAAAAGAAGTTAAACAGGAACACACGTTCCAAACAGATTATATACAAAAGAGTACATGAAGACACAATTTTTTTGTGAAAAAAGAAGAGGCGAGAAAACACTTATCTATTTTACTTTTTATTATTGTTGTTGAGAAAACAATTGGAAATGGTTTTGTTGAGTTTATGAAGAGAAGAGACTGCAGATCATGACATCAGACTGGAAGAAGGCTTAAATCAATTGATTAGTTTTCCTAGAAAACATCTCCTTACTGCTATTGCCTAGTTGGCCCACTTGGTTGGGGATAGAAAAGAAAAAGAGAGTGTGCCAGATGAGACACAATATGCTTTTTTATTTTGCAACACAACGCCAGGCTTAATTTTTGAAATGCGCGAAAAATAAAAAAGCGTTTTTTTTGCTTTTTAATTTAACATTAAGACGAGCAAAATGAGGATAGAATAGTTAATAAAAACCCCTAGAATAAATAGATATGATGCAATAAGAAAAGCTTCAATTACTTCAAGCCAGTGCAGGGAACTTGTCCTCGTCTTTCGTCTTCGTACTACGAGGAGAGTACGAGCAGCTCCGAAAATGAGGTACGAGGACGAAGACGAATTACGAATCTTAATAATTACAAAGACGAGGAAGAGGATGAACGGGTAAGGACGGAAGACGAAGGATAAACACGACTCGTCCTAGCTTAAATTTTATTTATTACATTAGTTTTTTACCATAATTGTTTATTTTAACAAAAATTCCTAATATTTCAACAATTTTAAATCAAAAGTTCCGATTTCTTATTGAAACATTTGCTTGAGATTTTTTTCTCTTTGCTAGTTCTTCGACTAGTTTTTTGAGGTGATCATCGACAATGCGTTGAGCCTCTTCGTCGTCATTTTGAAACAGAGCATCACCAGCAGTGGTTACAAGCGGATAAGAAGTCGTGTTCTGTTGTCATTCAACAAAAATATATAAGCATTTAATTTACAAAATGTATTAATTTTTGCTAAAAATATTGCCTTTTTTTGCTTTTTAGCACAAAGTACGAGCAAAGTACGAATAAAAACACAAAGGACGAGAAAAAGACGAGGACGAAGACGAGGAACTTTTAAGTTTCGTACTACGAGGACGAAGATGAGTACGAGTGATTTTGAAAAGTCGGTACGAGGACGAGTACGAAGTAGGAGTCCCGAAAATTTTTGGTACGAAGTACGAGGACGAGAAAAATTGAAAATCCCATGCACTGTTTCAAGCACGGAAATTTTTCATAGGAAGTATATAAATATGACATTTTTGTTTTTATTTTCATAATTTAGAACAAAACACATTAAGGAGTTAATTTTTAACTTTATTTGTGTCCTATTTATCATTATATCTGAGAAACATTACGAAAGATAAAGTCGAACCTAGATTAAACGGTCCAATTCATCCTATTACTACTATTCATCTTATGCCAAGGCCGCTTAACCAATCCTACCTGGCGGTCGCCCTCCCTTGGCTGGGAGTGGGGGTGGTATATTGTGTGGGGATGGGAGTGACATCCGAAACCTTCAAAGTTGAAAGCATGATCCAAAAACCGTTAGCAAAGCAGTCAAGTGAGTCGAAAAAAGGGGAAAAAGATGGAGCTGGCGACAATCCATCAAGATCAATGATGACATCGTAAAAAAATGCTTGCATTGCATGGATAGATAAATATTTACAGTAAACACTGTTCGAATCTTGTTGTTACGTAATGCATGGAACGCGCTGTAAAAATGATCTCGCTGAACTCGGGCAAGAATTATTCACACAAAATTACCGAAAAAATTCCGGGAACTAATATAGTTTGGTGGTGCAGAAAACTACCTAGCAGTTTGCCTCGGTCCATCAAGCTACTTTTTTGGATATTTTGAGTTTTTTTTTCTCTTTTGACTTTACGAGTCTTATTTAAAAAAGCAGCTAAAATATAAGAAAAATATAAAAAATGAGCTTAGGAGTAAAAGGTAAACTACTGGGTAAGTTTATGGAAATTGCCAGAACATCGACTCTCCCACATACCACCGCCCCTTTAATTATACTAGTTCCAGTTTCCGTTTTTTCTGTAATCCTGTATCCTGTAGACTAAATTAAGACTTATATAATTTATTGATTGTATAATTTATTACTTGAAAGCATCAATGTTTTTCTTTTCAACGATAGTTTACTACTATTATTCAAACAATACACTTTTTTGTTTAAACTTCTATGGAGCCAATCGCTTCATTGTCCAAACCACATTATCTTCATTATCTTGCCTAACCTTCTCGTATACAATTCGGTCGTGCAGACGGTTAGACTGACCCTGCCAGAACTCAAAGTAGTCTGGCTTTAGGGTGTAGCCAAGCCTAAATATACGACGTTTTAACAGTTTAAACTTGCTTGAGCGCTTTCAGCTCAACCGGCCAATTTACCAGTGCAGTTCACTGTATTCTAATTCAATCGACCAACTGACCAAATTCCTGTCAATTGGAAATTCCACAACCCTACTCTTTACCAAAAAATGTAAGGAAATCTATTTTTTAACTAGTTACAAGTTTGCCGTTTGCAAACTAGCGGCTTGTTAGACCACCAATTTTGTTCTTAAACTGACCATGTCTTTGGTTTAGTAATAGCTGCAGGTCCGTGTTCTTGAGCCTGTTTTTCCAGTTCTAGCTTCTTGTCCTCCAAATATTGTCTAGAAGGGACCACAGAGCTCTGTTCACTCAACATGTTGCTGATTCTACTGGCTAGAGGGCGTTTATTCCAATAGTTTAAGGCTATTTGCTCGTCCTGAACACTCACTACTCCTTCTATCCGTATCTATAAAAAAAATTAGTATTCGAAACTGAAAAACACATATTGCATAGTTTTTTTTTGTAATTACCGTATTTCCTCTAAAAAGGCCCCATGCTCCAAAAAGCCCCATGCTCTAATAAGTCCCCATGCTAGAGGGAGGTTGAAAAATAAGGCCCCATGTCCTAATAAGGCCACATGGGGCCTTATTTTTCAAAAAGTGTCAAAGTCAAATTTGTGTTAAGGCGAAAAGAAAGAACTGGAGCGTCGGTATTAATGTCAGTATTAATGTATTTTTAATTCGCAAGTTTTTGTAAGTTGTTTAGCACAAGAAATTTTTTCGAGGCAGTTTTTGGGGGAATTCATACACAGTAGATCATGGCTGCCTAGTATTTTTTGCCAGCAGAAGCCATTGGCAAGTTTCTGTTTTTGTTTTTTCAATCAAATTTTCTTTTGCTACGGCGGTATTACGATCTGGTCAGGTGCACTGATTCAAAAAGCAGTGACTAATTCCGGAGGGAAATGACCAACTGAGGGTAGCGCGCTCTTTGATTTGAAACGTGTCTCGGATTGATGAAACGGACAGGCAAGAAAAGGGTTTAAATGGCTATGTGAGCGCAAAACACTGCACTTTAAGAATGATGATCCTAATGTTGTTAACACGAAACATAAAAACTTTTAAATTGATGTTAAATAATTTTATGTCGTATGAATGAAAAATTTATGCCGCTAGCGTTTTGGGCGAAAAATCCGGTTGAGTGTTAGGCGCGAAGATATTGAATAAAAAGGAGATAACAGAGGATATAACAAAACAGCAGTATCTTTATTCACCAAACCACAATCAACACACGGAACAAGACAACAGGATTCTAGCTGGCACTTGGCCCACTTGACTTCTTGACTTTTTCGGCTCACGGCCAGAGACTTCTTTGCTTTGTCGATATAGAACTTGGCTTCTCAGAGAATCCACTTGCTTCGGCTTCGGTTCATCAAGTCTTTGGTAGTCGGTGCAGTTCGTCTTCTCCCCATCCAGAGCCAGGCCGTACGCAGTTTGATTTGGGAACGTGCTGCCGGGCCATCCATCTTGCTGAGTCGGTTTCTCTACCCTGTCTTCCACCTTCTTGCTACAGTTGTGTCCAAACGCCACATCGGTAACCGTGGCTAACCCGCGGTCAGACCACCAAACGCCATCTGTAACTTGATGTCCCAAGGGAACATCATTCTTTTCGCTAACAGTGCGGTGACACTGTCCCAACCCTTATCCACTACCACATTATTAACGGTGCAGGACTCGGCCCTTATCAACGGTCCAACCTGATCATTAACAAAGACGGCAGATGCGCCGCGATCAAGGAGTTGGCGGATATCCGCGAGCCGTCGAACAACCAATTCGGTGGCGGTCGCTCCCATCAAGGGTAGCTGCCTGAATAGTCCTCTCACGCCAACGACGGAGTCTCCATTTTAAGTTTTTCCAAAAATTGCCTCAATCATTTAAATTTGAAAGCTCGAAGATTTTAATCACAATTTAGATTCCCGTGGGACGAGGAAATAATGATTTCAAACACATGGGTCGACAATTTGTTCGGTACGAGAAAAAAAACGGGTTCAAATAGGAATTAATTTATTTGGGTTCTCTTTTGACGGTAATCCACGTAACGCCAACGGTACACGTTTTGCTTTTCACAAATCCTCCTTTTCCTTACACAACCTCGACAATCATTTTTTTATTATCTGAAGTAAAACTGTTGGTATCACTTGATATCATCTCATTATCATGTTATCGTGATATTATCATGATATTATATCATATCACCAATAGAATCATCAATAGAATTTAATTTTAGGTATATTTTTGTTAGATACTTAATCAAAAAATTGGTACAGAAGTTCAATGATTAGGAAAAATTTGAACGCACGGGCATGCCCCCTTTAAAAGGAATCTTTGAAGGCAGTGATTTAAAAAATGGTACGTTTTTATTGGACATCATGTAGAAGCCTTTCAAAAATCGAGATAAATTTGGAATCCATACCGAAATTTTCGGATGAAAATATAAAAAGGAGAAAGCAGTTAAGAAAACACAATGAACAGATTTGTAAAATATTGATTATAGGCTGAGATACAGACCCCCAAAGTAGGAAGGGAACTGTATTAGAAGAAATACGGTATGCAAATTAGTTTCAACCCTCCGAAAATCGAGAAAAATTTGGCTCGATCTAAATTCACCTCTGCTGGTTAGAGTTGTCATTTAGATTTTACAAGAAAGTGAAAATATATAGACTTGTAACCTGTCTGTCAACTTTGGGCCAATAGAAAAGCATAGCAGCATTAGGGTTTATCTTCAAGTCGTGGCCTTTTTTAGAGACACTGTTGGTGTAGAAAGTGAAGCCTTGGGAGCTGTACTCTTTTAATAACACCATTCTAGAGCTAGGCTTGTTATTGCTGGAATAAATTTATGGCTTTTGTTAAAGGAATAATTTACATACACGCAAGTAGAAATATTGACAGCATTGACTTCTTCAAAGCTCATTTCTGTTTGAGCAGCCACATTTTTGAACCATTTGTCGAACTGAATGAATGGGTCCTGGTCCATATTCCGCTCCAGCACAATTGGCTCTTCTGAATTGAAGTACTTTTTGCGAAGGTCTAAAAATTAGTAAAAAAATATCAAATGGCAGCAGCTCTTTGGTAAATGCGTAAATTAAACATTTAAACTAGTTATTGTCCCGGTGAAGTTATCGCTATTAATACCGGGTGTCCCAAAAGTTCTGACTCACTTTTTTCAATGCTTATCTTTTACCTTCAAAGTTAGGATAAATCTTATCTTTTAATATGATTTTGTAGTCCTCAGATTCCTCTTTCATTTGGTATATCACTCTTTCAAAAAGCTCAACAAAATGCGGCTGAACTGCGCGCTGTCGTCTCATGGCACTCCAAAACTCCACTCATCTTTGTGCCAGAAGGAGTCAAAGTCGATGCCCCATCGACAAATGTTGGAGACAGAAGTGCTTCCATGGACTGAAGAGAACATGCCAGATGATTGAACTTTTCAACAGGATGGAGCTCCTTTGCATCGAGCCTATGAAACTCAAGAATGGGTCGAAGAAAACTTTCCTGATGCAATCACTGTGGAACCTGACTGGAGAAATTCAATTGGTGAGTGGCCACCCAACTCACGGGATTTGACTGTCATGGACTACTTTGTGTGGCCATACCTTGAGTCAAAAGCCTGCTCCAAACCACACAAGACGATCGCTGCGCTGAAAGCTTCGCTGGTCAGAGAATGGGATGCGATACCTCAAGAAATGATCTAGAAAGCAATCGATAATTTTCCAAAAAGACCGATGAAGTGTGTTGAGGTTGTTGGTGGTCATTTTGTTGAGTGAAATTTGTGTTTGATACCTCGTTGGGAAGAGGGGACTTATTAAGGTATTAAATATTTGCTAATATCTACGCTTGTACTTTACTTGGAACCTCGAATCTTTAGAAAATAAAATCGTACCCTATTTAACGATTTGTACTTTATCTAGACTTTTGTACTTTATTTTCGAATTGGCGCCAAAAATGTGACAAATTGTGTCTCTGAGCAAATTTTCTTTACAGAGTTTTCGCAGTTTTCATTCACTTTTTTGTTTGGCTGTTCATTTTGCTTACATTTCGGTGATGCTTGTTTCAATTGTGAACTTTCAGTACTAACCTCAGATATGCATCAGCCAAGAAGAAAGAACGTCTAGCAGGGCCGAGTTAGCCAAGGAATTCCAAAGGATCAAGAAAGAAAGGATGACAGTCATGCTTACTGCATTCCGTGCAAACAGGAAATCAATCTGGCTTCTATGGCAAAACAGCAATCAAGCAGCATCAGATCTTGGAGAAACGCAAACAGAACACCAAAGCCGCTGGATCTACAAGGTTTCTTTTTTTTGAATGCTTTGTTATTGCTCTATCTTTTCAGAGCTCTCGTTAACTTCATGCCAAACCTATCTGCGCCGACTGCAACCAATGACAAGACTGCTGTCGCTGAAGGGGCTTGGGCGCTCCATGTCGCGACTCACAATCAAGCCTCCTCCGATATTCTTTCTCGCACGATGTTCTCCGATTCAGAGGTGGCAAAAATTTGGATACGGTCAACCAAAACACAAGCAATTTTAAAGGCTTTGTTTTGTTTTCGGGTTCCTTGTTGATTCCTCTTCTTCAGGTGTGCTGGCTCCGAATTCCGTCGAATGTGTGCTGAACGAGTTGAGCAGTCAACCGTTCTCGATCTCGACCGACGTTTCGAATCATAAGGAAATAAAGTTTTTCCCGATCTTAATCAGGTTTGGTTTCATTTGTTTCAACTTTGTTATGCAGAATTCATTAAGGTTCTTCACAGCCGCCAAGGGAGTTCAAGTTCGACTTCCCGATATGAAGAATCTGTCGGGAGAAGACTCGCAACTCGTCGCCAACTTCATCGTGGGAATTCTGGAAAAGACTGAAGTGGAGTAGTCTTGTCTCTTTTCGCGCCTACAATGCACCAGTCAACTTTGGTGGCCCGCGAATGCAAGGTCCAAACAATGTCTTCAAGAAACTGTTGCTCAATAAAAAGGAGTTCATTCCGGTCGTATGTCCAGCACATATCTTTTACAACGCTGCGCAGAAGGGAGTGTATTGCTTGCCATTCGACTTCGAAACAGTCATCTTGAAATTGGGATAGGGATCGACCAGTCCTCATGAGAATTTCAAGAACATCTGAGAGTTTTTGGAGGTTTGAAGTTTCTTTTCAGGCAGAATTTACTTAGCGCTTTTCAGACAAACTACGACACGGTTCCCACGCATGACTTGCTAGCTTACTTTGAGCAAAGTGATCGGCAGAATTCTGAAGTTCTGGGATCTGCTCACTGGTCTTTTTGCATTCGGGAACAAGTCTCCGCCCTCTCACGAGAAGTTCTATGCGTCGATGGAATCGTTGCAATTACTGCAGTTCCTTCACAATGTTTTTGCAGTCTTTGAGAAGCCGCTGCTCCAACTCCAGGTTTCTTGTCTTCAGCAGTTTGTTAATGTCTTTCTGCTTTTAGAAATCAACTGCCTTTCTGCCAGAGTTGGTGAAAATTGTTGACTCTTTCAAGCAGAAAATCTGAATGTGAATTTTTCGGAGCAGCGACAGCGACATCTCTTGGGTGCTTGGACATTGACGTGAAAGAAACGTTGAGCACAAGTTTTCTGGTTGATTTTTGTTATTGTTAGGTTTTCTAACTTCTTTTTTTCAGAAATTCTACACAACTGTCATTGAATACATCGACAAGGGGTTCCGTGTAAAGGCTTTGCCGACAAACATCTCCTGGATCCAATGCGTTTGTGGAGCGGGTCTTCTCCTTGTGCAAAGCCCAATGGACAGATGCGAGAAATTTGCTGCAAGTGGAAACAGTAAAGGTTCTTCTACAAGTGCGAGTAAACTTCGAAATCAGCTGCGGCGGTGTGTACACGATGCTCATGATAGATGGAGAACTCAGAAACAAAATCCAAGAAAAAGAGAAATACGATTGAAACTGTATTTCTTTGTTTGAGATGTGTTATCTGAAGGTGTTATCTTTAAAATGTGATGTACAAATAAAGTGTTTTGAGGCGATTTTAGCGACTTTTGTCAAATGTACTTTATTTTGGGGACATATTCTTTGTTTTTTTTAAATGCACTTTATTTAAAAATTTTGAGATGGCAGCCCTGGTTTAACTCATCAAATTCATATTTTTACCTCCTAAAATCTATATTTCCCTGTCAATTTCATATTTTGTCAAAGATACGTAAACTTCTAGCCTAATCTCGTTTTTACTCAGTCAAGTGATCGTGTCTTTAAAAAAATATGAAATTTACAGAGAGAATATAGATTAGAGGTGGTAAAAAGTTGAATTTGAGGAGGTAGACACATATTTTGAGGAGTGTTTTCAATTTGAGCTTTTTTTGTAATCAATGATAAAAGGTCTTTATCGAATAGGCTGGAACCCAAGAAAATAATGAAAGAAATTGGATTTCCTGCGATGAAGTCTAGAAAACCATCAGGAAGTTTAAAGAAGAACGAGGAACGTGCAGTTCGGCAAGCGACAACAAACTGAAAGCAATTCTACAAACACTCAAGTGAAGCAGCATCTCAGCGGCAAATAAATTCAATGTAGGCAAAAATAAATCTTGAAATTTAAAAAAATGTTATTTTGCATGCATTTTATCACTCCAGGTATGGAATTTACAGAGTATAAACACCATTCGGTTCAAAAAATGTTTTTGAAAGTTTCTTTTGTGACTACAGTTTTGAAAAATGGTTTTTAAGTGGCTTATGCTCTTTTGGATAATGCACTACACACTACGCAGGTCAAAGTCTAACATCCACGCCAATAGCACAATACCGCTGTTTATAGTGTAACTTTTTATAATTAAGTAAGTTTTTAATTTTAAAAATTTGAATTTGCATAGTAAGTTTACAAATAGATAAAAAGCTAGCTAACTTGCCATGTATTTGGACAGCCACCTGAGTGCCATCTTTTTCACCACTAACATCTTTGATGAGTTCAGCCATTTTAGAGTTGGAGGTCCAGCTGAACCACCTTGTGTTTTTAACTAGCTGATATGCGAAATTATAGCGCACAAACACTAAACACGATAACATATAGTAGGCAACGCAAACATAAATCACACGTTGTGATAAGATTGATGCAAAACCAATAAAGAAGAAGAAATGACTTACTTTATTGTCACCACTGCCCTTTCTGGTTTAATTGTGCGCCAGACTAGCAGATGACTCTACTTTTTGAAAAGTGAAAGTAGACACACACCCGCATGTGTTTGCACATCATCTATCTTCAGTCTTTGCGGTTGGAATGTACGTATGCAAGTGTTTTTTGGAGAGAAATATTAGTCATTGCTACATGAAATCCTGTTAATTTGTGCTTTTTATTATTCTTTGTTTATTTTGTAAAGAGTTTTCAAAAAGCCTCAGCTGTGATTCACACTGAGTTTTTCATACTTTTTGGCTATTACAATTGACTCTCTATAGTGTTGGTCCAAGAGACTGGTTTAGAACCGCACTATATCGAGAGTACAATCAGTGCCAAAGTGTAACAGGGTTGCCAGATGACAGTCGTTTATTTAAAATAATTAATTAATTAGCGAAAAGCATAAACAGTCTGACAAAATCCTCAAAGCCTATCTAAAAGTGCTGATTTTGGATTTTATTACATTTTTAAACATAAATAAATCTTTTAGGTCAAAATCAGCAAAATGTTGAGACATGGCAGCGCTCAGCCATAGCAAAAATAATGTTTTTGCAAAAAAAGAGACCACATATGAATTTTATGATCAAGAGTACTTCTCGGTATCATCTTCGGAATCGAAAAGAAAGATTCGCCTCGAAAAGCGCTTGGAAAAGAAAGTTGAAGTCGATGAAAATTACTTTGTCGGTTAAACTTTGATCTGTTGTTGGCTTTTTAAAAACAAATAAACAATAAACGAACGATATTTTTTAAAGCCTAAATGGCTGGTAGTAAATGAAGGGGGTAAGGGTGTAATACCCATAAAATTTTGTGAGCCTTATTATCATTACTTTTAAAAATAATTTAAGAAGCCTTTTTTGTGAATGAAGCCCACATTTAATAATAGCATACACGGGGAAAATATTGGAGATTATTGAAAACGAGTCAACTTTAGAGAGAAAATGAAGAAACCTTAGGTTTTGGGGGTATATACCCCCAAAAAATAGTCCCTTTCTCAGGTGACGAGCATTTTAAAAACTGACCTTCAAGTGAACCGTACCATAAGATTCTTCGCCTCGAAAAAATACTTTGGGCAACAAAATGCTAGAAACCTTTGCAGAAAACCCTGTTTTTTTCTAGGAGTATAATCAACGAAACATGTTTTAGTCAAAATATCGAAATTTTCCAACATATATTACATTTTGTCGCTCAAAGTAGTTTTTCGAGGCGAATCTAATGGTACGGTTCATTTGAAGGTCAGTTTTGAAAACACTCGTCACCTGAGAAATGGACCACTTTTCGGGGGTATATAAAACCTGTAGGTAAAACCTCAGTTTTTTTTCATTTGCTCTCTAAAGTTGACCCGCGTTCAATAACCTCCAATATTTTCCTCATCAATGCTATTATGAAGAGTGGGTTATCGTTACAACATAGAGCTGCTTACCGTATTTTTTCTAATTCCGCCCCCGGGGGCGGAATTTTTCAACCCTCTGAAAATCGGAAAATTTTTGAGTCAATCTCGAAATATTCGGGTGAAAATTAAAAATTAAAAAAAACGAATCGCTAGAGCTTATGGGAGTTAAGAAAACGCAAAAAACGGATCTTCGAAATTTTCACTCTGCTTTAAAATAGAGACCCTCAAAGTAGAGAGGGGAGCGGAATTAGAGACGGGGGCGAAATTAGAGAAAATACGGTAAATGATTTACAAAAGTAATGATAATAAGGGTCAGAAAAATTTAGGGTATATACCCTTACTCTCGTTTATCGAGTTTTTAGGAATGAACTTGCTTTGAGAATTTTTTTCTACATCTTTTTTTCAAAAAGTGTTTTCTGCATTTTGTTTTATTCGCTATTCAATTGTTCGCTATTCAATTGTTAAAAAATATCAAAAAAATTATCATTATTAAAAACTACAAATGGAGTTGCAGGCAACATTCAAAAAATGTTTACAAACAATCTATAGAAAAAGATAAATACTCAAGAAACAACAAATAACCCAATAACAGCTGACTCTACTTTTATGGTCACCATCAAAAGTTTAATTTACCTTTGAAGTACAAAAAAGACTGACAAGAAAACCTTTCAAACTCGTTTATTAAATTTCTATTTCCATTTACTAGAGAAGTTTCAAGATGTGGTTTACTAAAATGGGGGTATAAAAATTTTCTTCAAGTTACAAAAGTTTCAATTTCTGTCATAGAATATTATTATTACCGCTTTTACTCTGATAGCTCACCATCAAACTGCCTCGTCATATTATATTTAATTGATGCTCAACTCTTTGCAGCCTTAATTAAACCAATGTTATTTGGATGTCTGGAGAGACAGATAAACCAGCTCTTAGACGACCTTTTAACCTGACTGACACTGTGTGCTCTATTACTCAGGCTCCACAAAAGGTTGCTATTATAGTTGAGTCTCGATATGAGAATACCCCTGAGCTTCGACCATCAATGGTCTATCGAGAGTGGTTTTTTTTGTCTAGGAATTTTTCTGTCTAGCAAGTAAATAATATGGTCTTATATAGGGGGTGGTTTCATGTTTAGATTTGGCAATACTTTTAAAACATTCTTAAAACAATGGCTAACTGATCTAATTTTAGCAAATTTTTACTGAACCCAACTACAATTCAACTATAGAGGACGAGGGCAGTGACGATTGGTGCCAAGTTAGTCAATTGCAGATCAATGACCAGCAAGTCAGTAAGAAGCAAGTCTGGGAATCTTCCAAAAGCTCCCAAACTGTAAGTATCACTTGCCCTAAGCTATTATAGTGCAAAAATGATTTAATTTACAGGAGAGCATCCACCTGTACTTGAGTGACATGCTTATAAGTTCTATTGAACAGCAACATTGGAATGAATTAAAGGCAAATCTAGACTTTAGTCAACCAATCGACCCTCGACTCTACTTTCATGATGTCTTTTCCATTGAACAGGTACATAACAAATTTAAATTCACGCGAGACTATATTTTTAACATACATTTTAAGAAAGGTTTAGATCCCGTTTAACCTAGAATCTCAGTCTGCATCTGCCGTAGACGACCAACAAGCCAGTTGTAGTAATAGTCAGCCTAATGTATACGACAGTTCTTTCCAGAAATACGAAGGCAACTCTATATTCTATGCTCATTCAACTGCTCACATTCCTAGTTCTAGCTCTGACAATGTGTGAGTCATTTAACAAAGGATGAAATGACATAATCTGGCACATTTTTCTGTAAAAACTGGCCCTTTTAATTGTATATTGGTCACCCTTTTGGAAAACTAGCATCCTTTCTTTCGAAATCTCACTTAAAAATTATAATAAAGCAGTGGGAACAGAAGCTATCAGATTATATCATGTTCTCTGGCCAGATTTTAAACTTCAGATTCTGAAGTTTCCTGAAAAGGTGCCAGATTTCCAAATAGGTGCATATTTACATCAATTAGTGTCAGTTTTTCGAAAAAAGTGCCAGTTTTCCAAAAAAGGTTTCAGAGCCTCTATTCATCCTTTGCAAACTATATGGTTCAAACTTAAAACCACCAAATTACAGTCTTATAAAGGACGCTTGTAGTGGTGCAACAGTCGGAGAAGGATCTGGTCTAGTCATACCTAGCTCTTTCCAATTACCTACAGCTGAAGATGTAGACACAAACACAGAGCCTGTGGTAAATGCCCTGCTAAACTACTTCAAAGAAAGGCGCAGATCTGAGTCTTTCAATGAGTCTAATTTGGCAGATGATTTAGCTTGTGTGGCCTCCTATGCTGAAACTCCCGAAAAAGTATATAGATGCTTTTTGTTTTAAAAATTCTGATAAATAAAAAGTATTTAGTTGATCCCAATACCCAACGAAATACCGATATCTTCAGAGGAATTCTACAATGTGGACGGCAAAAGAATCAGGCTAAGAGGATCTACGGTCTGGGCACCACCTAAGAAGAAATTTATATTTGACATTCAGCCAGTAAATGCTAAGGAGTAAGTAATTTTACCACTGTCCACATTGTAAAATATTGGCTTTTAGATAGATTTTAAATAGTGATCTCACGTGGCTAAGCGCTAAATTATTAAAAAATAGGACATGTTTAGATTTATAGCAAGATCACAAAATTTAATTTAGTACAAAGCTATGAGACTATGAGATTTTCTCTATTGATTACCATGGGGTAATTATCTTTAAACCCTCCTCCGAGGGGGCTGTGTGGTCGGTTGGAATAACTATTAGAGCGGGGGTAATTATTTTTCAACTATTTTATTAACCACAATTTAAAAGATTCTGATAACAGGAATGCGGCACTATATGTGTGAATGCGATGCTGAAAAATGTACCTTGTCCTCCTGCTCCTGTTCTAATTCTAATAGAACACCATGGTGCTCTATTTTTCAACCTCCAAAAAATGTTAACCAAAGATACCAATAGCTACTGACTCCAATGTCACTAGCGAAACAGTCATTGACCAGATCCGTTTGGGTTAATCGAAAAAACACAAGCGGAAACATTTAAAACTGAAATGAAACAGTCAGAATGATTTAAACATCGATTTTGAAATTCAAATCTCTGGCGTGCCTGGTACCCGCCGATTTGAAATGCAAAAGTTATTCCATCGGGCGCGAGCATGCCCCTTTAAGCAGCAAAACGATTTGGTTTTTGCATAGTCCTCCATAGCCATAGCATAGTCCCACCTGTAACAACTATCTGTATCTTTAAGTGGATACAAAGCCCAAACCACAAAGAGACTAAGCAAAAACAATATTTTGACATCATATAACAAATGAATTTGGGGCTCTGTCAAGTTCATCTGTGAAAACGGGCGTCAAAAAAATTATGACCGCTAAACAATGTTCTCGGCTCAACCGGATCAATACAATAAGCAATATAAAATAAGAAATCAACGACTGTTTAGTTTCTCCACCTTTCTACTCCACCAAAAGCACCGATGTGCTGGATGTGGTCTACATTTAGACAACTTCTACGCCAAACGCTGCAGGCTCTGCTACTACTACTCCAAACTGTTTTGTCAATGTTGTCACCAGGGGCTCAAGTCTCGCATCCCTGCTCAAATCCTTCATTTGTGGAACTTTAAGTTAGTCTACCAAATTAGTCCTGACCTGCTAAAACTTAACTCATTGCAGAGAATATCCAGTGTGTGACACAGCCTACAAATTCCTAAAAGACAATGAAGAGCAGGCAGTGTTCAATGTGCAAGCCATCCAGCCAGCCCTTTACAAAAAAGTGACCAAGCTAAGGAAGGTGCGCCAACTAAGAGTCCAGCTATCCCACATGTGGCAATACATCCAGCTGTGTCCCACCACAGAACTGCAACGCACGCCTATTGGCTAGTCGGTTACTTTGTTTTAGTTTTTAATTGACTGAGTTGACTATATGTGCTTAAGTTGCAGTCTCAAGACCATGTTCGGTAGGTTATTTTAGCTGCTTTAATGAATACTACAAAAAGTTTGATAGTAATAATAATTTTGATTTCAGAATCGCTTCCAAAAAGGTTTTTGGTATTGGAAAATGTAGATGTATTTTCACTTCTCGATTTTATTTGCATTGCCAACAGGAATATGTTGGAGACTCTGGAGCCAGTAGCTGCTTCTGGAGCTGCACACATTGATAACTGCTCGGTGGGCTGACACTACTCAAATCTGTTATTAAACTAATCTTTGGTCTATTTGCAGAAATGCCAGCAAAGAGGTTTTCTCTGCCAAGTATGCATAGATGCCAAAGACCTACTGTTTCCATTTCAACTCAACAGAGTCTACAGGTGTGAGGAGTGTGGCTCCTGTAAGCTCGATAAGCTAATTTTTAAGTTTTTAAATTTTATTTGTCTTTTTAGTAACTCACACTAAGTGTCACGACCAGGAACTTAAACAGAATGGTAAGCACAAGTGCAGCAAGTGCGAGAGGATCCATAGAAAGAGGTTTGGTCTCCTCGATTTTTCTATCCCATTAAAAAATTTTAGTCTTTTTTAGCTGATTCCGCAAATTTTAGCTTAAAATACTCCAAATAATGTAGAAAGCCATAAAAAGTATTAGGCCACTATTGGAAAATGTGTTTGAAAAGTGTTCAGTAACCCCTGAGCTGTTGGCTAAATTTTAAATTCTAAAACCTACAGGGTGGCGCAACATAACTTTGCCATAATTTTCAAAGATTTTGACGAGATCTTTTTTTTTAAAGAAAGCTGAATAGATGTGAAAGCGAATGATACCAAACTTGCGGTAAAAAACTTTATTTGAACACACTCAACAACATCAGACATTTCACTTAATATTCTTCTTCGACAGACTTTCCATTCACTTCAAGGCAGTATTCGAGACGTGTTTGGTAGGCGCTGATTGCTTTATTGACCATTTCCTGTGGAAGACTTGCGAAGGCGCTCTCAATTCTTGTTCTAAGCTCGGCTATGCTGGCGATCGGCGTTGTATAGACTTGGCTCTTGATCCATCAAATCAGGCGTCAAATCAGGCGAATACGGTGGCCACGCGAAAGGAGCAGGAGAAGTCGGAGTCCCTCGGGAAAATCGATGACCTCTGCTTTTTTCTCTTCTGTTCTCACTGTCTGAAACAAAGAAAACAAACCGTGCAAGCAGATCACGCAAATCAAAAACCAACCTTGATGTTTGGCCTCTTTTTCCTTTCGACGCTGCCTTGCCCCTTGAACTTTGTGTACCAATCCAGAATTGTGTCTCGCTTTGGCACCTTTGCATGAATTCCTAGCTCCCTTCGGTATCGAACGCTGAACGCTGCGACGCTTTTCCTTCTTCTATGAACCACTCGACGCACTTGGCTTTCTCTTGAGCTGTGTAAGCCATGGCCTAATAGAAGGAAAAATTAACATTTTAATAAAACACATTTTTAAAAACGATCTCAGCAACAAAAATAAGCATGTTTTGTATCATTCGCTTTCTCATCTATTCAGCTTTCTTTTAAAAAAAAGATCTCGTCAAAATCTTTGAAAATAAAAAAGTTATGGCAAAAATTCATTCACCAGTTTACGTTGCGCCACCCTGTAAAACGACCAAAAACACACAGCTGTTCCCCGTCCCTTTTTCACTGTAACGCACTGATGTGCCTTTAAAATTTTAAGAACTACGAGCTCAAAAGATTTGCTCTAGCTTGTATACTTGGGCTTAGTAGATGTAACCGACAAATTAATTTTTTCATTATTTTTTGATTAAGCCTTGCTCCTGTTTTCATAACCAAGAACGACTCGGAAATCATTATTATTTGCCTCGGTTATAAGCTAATGATAGGTCAACGTATCGTCACCATTTCGAAAAATTATTAGTGATTTAGACAAGTTTAGCTAAAACTTTGACTGAGACTTTGTTTTTCCTACTTATTAAATGAATGCAACAAACTTTAGGGAAAGCTGCGGTTTTTGCAGAAGTATGTAAAGGTATACAAAAAAACATGGCAATCCTTATCTATCGACGCAACTACAAAAAAGACAATATTCGTAGATTTATTATCTTAGAAAAGCTGTAACGAAAAATAAAGAAAAATGACACTTTTAGTTTTACATGTAAAACTCAATTGTACTATTCATTCAGCAACAAAACTTAGATATAAAATTCAGGATCCGACAAGCAAGACTATCGGAAGCTGCTAATTCACTAGACTACAGCTCGGAATAATGCCAATATCTCTTGTGCAGATCTATTTTGTATTTTTAGTCAGTTTCCTAGCAGCTAAAAACATGTAGAACTTAAACAATCTTTAAGCAACTGATTTTTGTGTTTTCCAACAGCCTCAGTCAAACTTTGATACAAGAAGCTTTTATAGTTTAATTTACTCCCAATTTTATTGATTCCTGCATAAATTTGTAACAAACATTACGTGTTTAAACACAAAACTAAAAGAGCACGATTTTGCTAGCTTTTTCATAAAAAAATAACTAAAAGACATGAAAACAGACACAAAGGCCCACAAAAGGCCCTGAACCAAATGTTATAGTTATGAAGTCAAACCTCGGTTAGATGGCACCCCCAAAAGTTCATTCCCGCCTTGGGTCCGACACTTTCTTTAGCTCAATTTTCGAAGTCTTTTGCTAAATGTGATTCGCCAGTCTAGTCCGAAATATCGCAAGGATTCTGATTTTGCCATTCGTTTTTTCAAAATCTTTAAATTTCGCCATAAAGAACCGCGGACTTCGGTTATCCGGCACTTGATTTTCAAAAAGGGGTGCCGGATAACCTAGGTTCGCGGGTCTTTATGACGAAATTTAAAAATTTTGTTTTGAAAAACGACCGGCAAAAACAGAATCCTTGCAATATTTCGGACTCGACTGGCGAATCACATTTAGCAAAAGACTTCGAAAATTGAGCTAAAGAAAGTGTCGGACCCAAGGCGGGAACGAACTTTTGGGGGTGCCGTATAAACGAGGTTTGACTGCATATTTTATATCAAAGTTTGGCTGTTTATTTATTTTTCCTCTTTATATATCAATAATATTCCTGAGTTGATTAAAACAGGGCTTTGCAAGCATAAATTATTAGCAATAGTTATGTATATAGCATCTGTAATAAATGTTTTATTTATTAGTGATAAAATTTAATAAAGTAAGTATGACAATTAAAACATTTGGCTCTGTATGTGTGTTCAGAAATACTCTCTATTCAGAAAAAAAATCTGACTTCGTTACGCCTGTTATTTTTTTGCTCAAAATTGTTTTCGATAGTAT
Organism: Ditylenchus weischeri; assembly: GCA_029231635.1. Classification (NCBI taxonomy): domain Eukaryota; kingdom Metazoa; phylum Nematoda; class Chromadorea; order Rhabditida; family Anguinidae; genus Ditylenchus; species Ditylenchus weischeri. The sequence continues at coordinate 134,053 of JAMRYI010000348.1, forward strand.
CAAAAACAGGGATCGCATTAAAAAATTTGAAAAATCAGACTTATAGGACCATGCCTCTTCCTAATCATGGCAATTTCAAAGGTTTGAATGCGCACGAGACCACATAGATTTTGTTCTTGAATTACTTATTGTTTGCATTTAAAAATTGAATATTATATCTCATTCAAGTTAAATATCTGCGGTCGAACATTCATATAAGGTGTAACCGAAATATACAAAAGGTATCCGGAAATTACGCTCAAATTTTTTTGTTTGTCTCACTTTTTTAACGCTAAAACTACTGAGTGGGTCTTTTCGACCCATATAAAATTTTCAATTTTGTTGATAATGCAATTTTCACACATTTTTATTTTCGCCTTAAGGCAAATAATGCCTCATTCGAAGCTTATTCATTGCTCGATGTAGCAGTGTGTTTATTTTTCCAAAAAGCGTTAGCAGCTTTGATTTACAGATGAAATTAGTAACTCACGCCTTTTTTGTAAAAGATTGTTTATCTCATTGCTGAGACAGTATAAATCGTAAATCTTTTGTGCATCAGATAAGCCTTTCTTTGTGCTATCTTCCTGCACCAAAATAATCAAGTACTAGCCGGACTGGTGCCGCTGTCGCGGCACCTTTTGTTTTTTGAATGGAAGAGGTTGAATATGCATTTTCGTAGATTGATAAAAAGTAGGAGAGAAAGAAGAAGAGAAGAAAAATTAGAAGATGCTTCTGAGATGGGTTTACTGGCCTGGACTGGCCGGGAATGAACTACTGGCGTAAAAAAAATTAAAAATAAGAAAACGGCAAAAACCGAATTAAAAAATTTCAAAATTCAGCAAACAATAAACCACACAACAAAAATTTTAATTTGCCTCCATTTGGGCAGGCCTACACCCACATTTTTCCAACATCAATTCCAATGTTCACACACCGTTGGACAGCCCTTTTCCTCCTGCTTCTGGTCAACCAAGACCATTTTCCCACTTTTCTTGACAAAAGTTGGTCAAAAATGACTCCAAAGTTAGAGCAACAAATCCCACTTGCCCAAATCCACCCTTAAAAATCATATTTTCCCAAAATTTTCCATCAAAAATGAAAAACACCCACAAACAAACACTTTTATGCACCTCTCCTCACCGAGAGGAACATTTTGACACCAAACATGGCCAAAAACACCGACAAAAAATCATATCAAATCAAGTGTCCACAAACACCCACACCTGATCAAAATACTATATAGTAGATCGCCCTGGTAAACAGCCGAAATTGGGTTGTCAAAAGAATCATGAATTTTTCACTTATATTTAAATGCCTTCGAACTCCACTACCGTAAATGTTCTAATAGAGCCCCCCTCTCGACTTTGAAGGTCTGTATGTCAGACCAGAGTCAATATTTTACAAAGCTGTTTATTGCATTTTTTTAACTCCCACGAGCTTTACCGATTCTGCTTTTTCAATATTGGATTTTCACCCACAAAAATCTCAAGATCCACCTCAAAATTTTCAGATTTTCGGAGGATTGGAAAATAGAGCCTTCGGGGGCTCTATTAGAACATTTACGGTAATTTAGGCTACAAATGGAAATCTGAATATACAGAGAGAAAGGTATATGAAATGAAAAAAAGTATATGAAGATACGGCTTGCAGTTTATTAAGAAAAAATACAAAGTTTGTTGTTAGGAATAATTCTTTTTTTATCTGATACTTTTTTTATCTGTTCATTCCTCTCTACTGTCACATTATACATATGTCTTCTCTCACCTGATTTTTCGCGATTTATATGTTTTTTTATTTCGAATTAAATGTTTTTTCATAGATTAATGTCTCTTCTTCTCGTGGATCACAATCTTCTTCGTCAAACGCTGGAATTCGAATCATATGCTTACGCAATCTTTTCCTGATGTCAAACAATGATGTGCGGAGCTCCTTAGTCGGTCTCAACTTGTTGAAGAATGGGATGTGCGAAAAGGATATGCGCATCGTGAAACGTTCAAACAGTCAAGACGAAATTCAAGTATTTTGTTTACGTAAATATTTAGGCTAATATTATTTTAAATTTTAGTGGATTTGCACTTCGAAAAATGCTAAAAGTCAGGGCCGGCTCATTCTTTGCTTATTCAAACCTGCCATTATCAACTCTTCTCGTCCTCTGTTATATGTTTGCCATCGACTACGATAATAGAAATATTTGCCGTTAACTGAATCTAAAAATGCACACTGTTGTCGACTGGTTGCATATGTGCAGAGAGGTTTGCGAAAAGTATGTACTTCTCTGATTTACTGATACCTGCTGTACCAATTTTTTGCAATGAACAAAAAATTTGCAAAATATTTATTCTAGGCTGAGATACAGACCCTCAAAGTAGGGAGGGGGGAGCTCTATTATAAGAAGTACGGTAGCTTACCTGTGAATTAAACAAACATACCCACATATGTGTTTAATTCATTAATGTGGATGTCTACCAAAATATCATAAACTTACCTTCTTACCCTTTTGGTTTGTATCGGTATAGATTGTGATGTGTATTCTCAAAAATTTATAAAATAAAATATATTTAAATTTTTTATACTAAAATAATTGTTTAATGAATGCAGTCTCGAGATTCATTTTCAAAGCTTCCAGCAAGTTCCATTGATCCTGCATCATAAATTTGTTGAGCCATTTCTCCTTGTGACACATAGTTGTGCGGGATGTAAATAGAGATTTTGCGTTGACATGGCTAAAAATAAATGTGTTTTTGGGTTTCTTTCTTTTATTAGGTTGTTTGCATACAGTCGACTTTCTATTTAACGACACTCTATTTAACGACACTTTCAAAACGATTTTGTTGGTCTTAGTCAAATTTGATGGAAACTGACCCTCTATATACGACTCTCGATTTAATGACTTACAACTAATTTTCCTCCCCTCAACTCAAAAAACATTATATTTTAAATTTTGTCACCGTCGTGTATTGCTTTCAGTGTGATATGATTTCCACTAGAACTTAATAAGCAAAAAAATTGAACTCCAACTTCTGGAAACTGACAGAAATGTGACAAATTTAATCATATGTTGAATGAAAATGTTTAAAAACTTTGAAGCCGAAAAATTTTGACAAGTTTTTCGATATTGGTTGATATCTTCTAACATGCTTGATGATAATTTAACTGTTTTCAAAAATCCTTAATAAATTGTTCAATTTAACTGATAATTCTCTGGCCTTGGAAAAAAGAGCTCGATATACACTGATAATGTCATTGGTTAACCGATACTGACTATAGCGACTATTCCAGTGTAAGAACATTTTACTATAAAAGTACCCTAAAGCTAATCAAAAAGAGTGCCTTTATATTGTGTTGACTGCCCTCATCGATTTGGTTATGTGTTTGAATAAATTCTTCATTTGTTAGTGAATGACTAGAATATTTATTGAAAAAACTTAACTTGATTTTTGACTTAACGACACCTCGATTTAACGACATTTTTTGCCGGTCCCCTGAGTGTCGTTAAATCGAGGTTTGACTGTAATTACATTAGGTTAAAGTGCCTTATAATGGAGTTGCTTTTTGAGTCTCCTGCCTTACATTATTACTCCTGCCTTACATTACTTAAAGGGGAATGAATGCCAGAGCGTTACACGGAGAAAAGATTGGGACCAGCGGTTCTTTTCTTTCTCGAAAAAATTTTACATGCGTTATCATATACATTTTTTAAGTTTTCTACCTAGTTTTAAAACAAGTAGTATAAGGTCATCAATATTAGATTTGACGTAATGTAACACAAGGAAAAATTTAAAGCAAATTTTTCTGTTAAAAACTAATTGTTTTCTAACTACCTAATGGCTTAGCTCTAAAACTATTCAAAACTTTTGAGTTGGATTAAATTCTTTTTGTCTGTTATCTTTCCTTTCAACTACTTTTTCATTCAACAAAATAATAATCTTTGAAGTCAATCACTTTCTGTCATCTATTGGACAAACATGCAACATTTTGGACATAGACGGCTGGCTGTTTTGATAAAAAATTCATTACAGTGTGCTATTCATTCTTTTGCCGTGCTGTATTTTTTCCCCGCTGCCGATTTCTCGATGGCCGAAATTTGAGGGAGCAAGATCTGGTAAATACCGGCAATGTTTCCAATCGAGCGACTTAATGACGTTTATACCCAAAAGAAAAGTCTGCTTTTGAACTTTTGTTTATATTTTAAAGACAACATACGAGCCAATCGTTGCAGTCGTGATAGATGTTTAACTGAAAAAAAATCGTTTTAAGGTTAGTTTCTATAGTTTCTTAGGTTTACCTTAGGAGTGATTCTGAACCAACATTATTAATAAATCCACTCAAATAATTGGACTTAAAATCATTTCTACCGTGTAATTTCATGCGCGTGACCTGCCAATAAAAGTTGCCCATGGCATCTGTTCGGCCAGAAGCAATTTTGTCGTCCAAAGTAAATGCTTTAAAGTAAACATTTCTCTACAGAAGCATTTTTTGCTAAATACTTACTGTCATGGTCATAGAGCTTGACCAACACACCTGCAGCTGGCATTCCATTGCATCTGAGCTGACCTCGGACCCCAACTATAATTTAATTAACAAGTAATGATTAACAAGATTGTTACAAATGCAAGTACCTGCTTGACTAGGCCGCACACTCAATCTGCAACGAGATCTCTAGTCAGTTAGTCAAAATTCGTGAGATGCGTCGAAACCACAAAATATTGAAACGAAAACTGAAATCAAAACTCAGGGATTTTTAAAGTCGTAAAAACAAAAAAACACCCAAAATAAAAATTCATAAATCGAAAGTTTTTATTCAAATTTAGGATATGACAAAAATTTGGGTTCTTATCTTTTATCCCGACCCCACCCTAATTTAAAAGGGTACCGGGATACTGGAAAATAGCTTAAAAGTATGGAAATTGAACAAATTTTTGTCAGCTTGGTCCTACTGCACAAAGAAACTCTGGTATGCATGCATGTTTTATGCCGCCAAAAAGGCGAATCAACTTATTTGTGTCAAAATAAAAATAAAGTTCAACAACCAAAACTTGGGTGGGATCGGGATAAAGGATAACAACCAAAATTTGTTTATTTTTTTTATTTTACGATTTTTTAGTCTATTGTCTTGAAAATCGTAAATTAAAAAATTGAATCTCAATTTCTACGCACCGCTCGTCAAAATGTAATTTAAAATCAGGGGTAATTTGAGTAGTGTACCCGTGTTCTAAGGCACCTTCACTAGCGCCAGCATTTCCAATTCCACCAATGGCGCCATTGGAATAAGCCCCTCCCATCGGAGCTTTCATTGGATACCCTCCTGCTCCTGCCATTCCTCCTGTACGAGGGCAACATTCATAACCACAACACTCCTAAAAAGTCATTTTCAGTACTGAAAGATGGATCATCATTTTTTATATACAAAAACATTAATTTAAAGTAAATGCTCTAATTATACGCCATGGCGGATAATAGAACCCTGCAATTTTGTCGAAATTCAGGTATTCTGAAAATTTTCTTTTTCTGAAGTTCTTGAGCTCTGTAAAAAGTGCTTATTAGATTTTTGAAACCTCTAACAGGCACTTTTTACAGAGCGAAAAAACTTCAGAAAAACAAAAGTTTTAGACCACTTGAAATTAGGGTGGCGGATAATTAGAGCATATCGTAAAGTTAGAGCTTATTACAGTCGAACCTGGATAACCCGACACCCAAGTTCGTTCCCACCTTGGGTCCGACACTTTTTTAACCCGATTTTTGAAATCTTTTGCCAAAAGCGATTCGCCAGTCTAGTCCGAAGTATCGCAGAGATTCTGATTTTGCCGGTCATTTTTCCAAAATCTTTTTTTTCCATGAAGAACCGCGGACCTCGATAACCCGACACTCCTTTTTGAAAATCAGGTGTAGGGTTATCGAGGTTCGCGGGCCTTTATGGCAAAAATAAGATATTTTGGAAAAACGACCGGCAAAATCAAAATCCCTGCGATATTTTGACGAATCACATTTGGCAAAAAATTTCAAAAATCGAGGTAAAAAAGTGTCGGACCCAAGGCGGGAACGAACCTAAAGGGGGTGATTATCCAGGTTCGACTGTAATATATAGAGCACATTACCATATTAATCTTAAAAATAGTTTTTATGCTAATTTCAACTTAAAAAACCTCATTCATACCACATCCCCACACAATTTCTCGTGGTCTGGTTTGATACATAAAAATTACAAAAATTTACTTTATCCACAGGACGACCGGCGATTCTTTGACCATTGGGTCTCCAGTTGGTAGTAGCTGGAGCCCCAGTAGTAAGGTCTGTTATTCCACCTTAAGTAACACAAATTACAGCTACACTATTTTCCTCCATAGACACTTACATCATCGGTGCCATCGCGTTCCTTACCAAAAATTTGCCGGCTTGATAAGTCAGGTAGCCAGCAGCTGCACCCACAAGCATGTTTTTGAAGGTGTTAGAGCGTAGAGCTGAGCCAATTCCACTACCTTTGGTAAATCTATAAAAAGTATTAACATTTTCAATCATACAAAAAGATCCTTACCTGGATGTCTGTCCATATCTCTGACCATAATTTCCATTATTTCTGAAATTAGTGCCTCTGTTGCCCCCGAAGAATCCACCACCGGTGCTACGACCAACATTGCTGCGGCCAAAGTTGGTGTTTGTATTACGACCATAAACAGAGTTGCTTTGACGACTCAAGCCACCCATGCCTCCAAAAGTGCTGCGTGACCGGCTGTTTGTTGGAGAGTAACGAGCAGCTGATGAACCTCTAGAAAATATTCGATTGTAAAGTAATTCTTGCCTTGACACTAATGTAAGCGGCGCTTTTCTAATGGGTTTCATAAACGCAGCTATATAAAAATAATTTTAAAATTTAGTTATGGGTTTCACAAGCGAAAATTGATAAGTAAAATCGTATTAGGAATTGTTTAACAGGTCTCGTTATCAAGGTTTTTGCAAAAATATTGAACTTTGTAACTCATCAAACAATCTCTGATACAATTTTTTACAAAATGATTTTCGCTTGTGAAACCCACAACTAAATTTTAATATTATTAGGTTGTTCGCAAAGTCACGAGAATTTATTAGTTTACACATTTTAATCATCTTTAGACAAAACATTAAGAAAAAAATTTTCATACCAAAAATTTTTATGCCAAAAATTTTTTTCAACATTTTTACTAAAAATGATGAAAAAATTTTGGTTGCACTATAGAATCTTCCCCACGGGGAGTGATCAGGTGGAGGAGATAACATCATATTCGTGTTTCTCGACCCCGATTTCATGAGAAAGCCGCGTGTTTTTAGTTCTGAAAAAATTTTGAACCACAGGGGTATCATGGTTTAGTCGAAATTTGAAAAATTTTGAATTCGCGCCTTTGAATTTTCAAGGGATTTGAGGCTGTATTGGAGGGAAGGGAATAAAGGGGCCACTAATCACAGGGACTAACAAAAATATGTTGGGGCTTACCGCATAAATATACTCTGGTATGCATGCTTTCATGCATCCAGAGTCACTCAGTGATTTGTGTCTAAGGTATGTGGTGTGCGCATCTCAACTCCAAGCATGCAGACGCAGAGAGAGTTAGAGATATGCGCACTCACTCACTTACCTTAGACATGATTCCGAGAAGTACTCTTGATCAAAAAATGCATATAGAGGTTCTTTTTGCCACGGCCCAGCTGAAAAACATGGTAAGACAGTCTAGTGATACACATATTTAGTTTTTTAATGTTTTGTCATAAAAGTGGCCCTTTTTATTTTCTTCCCATCTCAATACAGCCCTAAATCCCTTGAAAATTCAAAAGGCGCGAATTCAAAATTTTTCAAATTTCGACCAAAACCATGATACCCCCCTGTGGTTCGAAATTTTTTTTTTCTCAGAACTAAAAAAACACGCGGCTTTCTCATGAAATCGGGGTCGAGAAACACGAATATGATGTTATCTCCTCCACCTGATCACTCCCCGTGGGGGGGATTCTATAGTCAAGCCAAAATTTTTGCCTTAGTCCCCAAGCTGATTTTTTTAATCAACTTGGGGTGAAATTTTTTTCAACATTTTTATACCAAATTTTTTGTATAAAAATGATTAAAATATGTAAACAAATAAATTCTGAGTTTTTTAAACGAAAAAAAAATGACGTGGTTTTTCTCATGACTTTCCGAACAGCCTAATATTTTTATACTAGGGACTGCAGGCGCCTAGCGGCGCCTATATCGTATTCAAATATAAATCCACTTTTCACATTGAAAGGGAAATCTGGAAATCTCAATTTTTTTGCTGATTGCAAAAGGTCCTCCGCCATTAAAAGAGCTTTGAAATGAGCATAAACATGCAAATAAAAATATTACACTAAAAAAAGGTTTTCCTTGTGACCAAATGGGCACTCATAAGATTAACCCTGAAAACCACCACTTTTCACTTTCAAGGGCCAAAATCTCAATTTTTTTGCTGATTGCGAAAGGTCCTCCGCCATTAAAAGAGCTTTGAAATGAGTATGCACATGCAAATAAAAATATTACACTAAAAAAAGTTTTCCTTTGTGATCAAACATGTACTCAAATTGGCGACAGACGTTCCCCGTCCCAAATACTATATAGAGATATCTGCGTTTATGAAACCCATTAGAAAGGCGTTCATACCATTGATGTCAAGGCAAGAATTACTTTACGAGCCAATACTTTAAAAAGTACTTTTGCTAAAAAGATTCTCCTTCCATTTGTGCCTTGACCATTACGGCGTCAAATGTACTGCTGTTTCTTGGCTAAGGCTTAGGTCACAAATAGGTCAACGTAAATTTGGATGGAGTCAAACTTGTTTCCCAAACAACAAAAAAAGTAAAGAAAACATGCATGGGTCCGTACTAACGCACGGTAGTCCCTACCCTGCTCCTAAGCACAAGCGAAAGAAACAGTATGGGGAACCATGGTAGATATAACCAGCAGAATACAAATTAAAAGACTTTTATAAAAACTCATAAAATAATATATTCCCACCTGCCTCCTCCTATGCTGATTTTGCATCCTATTTGGTCTGTTAGCAAGCAGAATATAAGTAGAATGCATAATCGTTTGTACATTGTGGGGCCTAAAAGATATTAGCACGAGTCTAATCAAAATTTTAAGTTTAAAATTACAGCTTAACCTCACTATAACGTCATCTTTCGAAGATCTAACTTATGCCATTTTGGCGGAGAGTGTTGGGATGGACCCTTAGAGTGGGGACGCTTTAGACAGGTTTGCCTGTATATCTTTTTGACCGGTAACCAATTAACTTTTTTTGGTATATTCACAAAGCAATACAAAAACCCGCTTAATTTTTAGGTTATTGTTATTGAGGATGATTTCTAGTGGAAGAGTCAACTGTAAATAAAAAAGGTAGTTACTAAAATTTTAAGTAGTATGGTATAAAAAGTTTTCCGTTTATAAGAAATTTGAAATCTGAGTATTGATATTTTAAAAATGAATATCAATGAAGACATAAAAAACCAAATGACTTAAAAGATAACAAGAAAAAAAGGCAAGTCATGGACTAATTAAACATTGTAAACAGAAGTATTATAGACCAGCAGCTGTTCATCTTATCTCTTGTTTTCTATTACTCACCAATAGATTTTTTTAAAGTGAGTTACAAGAGGATAAACACCATTATTGATCGAGGGACATTTTAATTGGCAAATTGAGGGGCATTGTGAAATTGAATATAAAAATCCGATGGATTTTCCTGTGTTTGCTAGATTAAAATATAACAGATACATTTGTTATTTAGTAAGACATTTATAGTTCAATCAGGATCCTGAATCCTAATTTATTTGAAAATTTATAGTTTATTTAGTCTTCCAAATCTGTAGAAGTTTTAATTTAGATTATATAGAGATTTGTACAGGGTGGCGCATTATAAACGGACCTATGAATTTTCGCCGTAACTTTTTTTTTTCAACATTACCTCTATTTTTTTTATTGAAAAGAGGAGACGTCAGCAAATCGAATAGTACTGCACGTTTTTTGTTGTCATGTAATTTTGTTGTCATGTTTGTTGTCCTGAAAATTTTGCTTTTTAAAAATTATCTCTTTTCAGAAATGCGAAATGTGATTTTTATGCAAGACGGGGCGCCTCCTCACACTCGTAATTGGCTGGATGAAGCGTTTCCTCTTCACTGTATGGGTCGCGGTTCGCCGAATTCCCCTGCTCCGTTTGCCTGGCCTCCTTACTCTCCCGATCTCACACCTTGTGACTTCTTCCTTTGGGGATGGATCAAGAGCAAGGTCTACATGACTCCAATCGCATCCATGGTCGTGCTGAGGGAAATAATCGAGCAAGCCTTTGCAGAGCTCCCTGGAAAGATGATTTGCAGATCTATCGGAGCATATCAAACTCGTCTTGAATACTACCTAGCCGTCAATGGGAGAAGCACTGAACAAGAATATGCCTGAAATTGTCTGATATGTCTGTTGCCTTATTGTTGGTTCTTCTGAAAAAAGAGTTATAGCTCATGTTAGGTACCATTCGATTTGCTAACGTCTCCTCTTTCGAATAAAAAAAAATTCGACGTAATGTTGAAAAATAAAAAAGTTATGGCGAAAATTCATAGGTCCATTTACGTTCCATTCAAAAAAAAACGAAAAAACAAACTTTCAAAATTTTTTGTTTTGCTTCAAATGCAGTCGACGGTACGTGACAAAATCTCGTCGCGCCAAAATCTCGTCGCGGTCAAAATCTCGTCGCGGTCAAAATCTCGTCGCTCATAATCTCGTCGGCCAAAATCTCGTCGCCCATAATCTCGTCGGCCAAAATCTCGTCGCCCTTACTATTACTTTAACTATTGTTTTTCACTATTGTTTTCACTACTTTTAGCCAATCTTTACCGCTTCAACTGAACAAACAAACAATTTATTGATAATTTTAAACAAACAAAATTGATAACAACAATAACATTTAAACAAAACAATTATTGATCCATAATGAAGTTATGAGCCAGTCCGCGAAGATATTCCAGCAAATTCGTTTCATTGTAGAGCTGCACCTTGGCCAATATTCTTCTGTCTGCATCTCGATAGGTCCTTCGTTTCATAGGAGCTGGTTTGCCGGCAATGCACTGTTCGTAGTCGTGATCGTGGAGCTTCTGCATTTCCTTCAGTTTGCCCAGAAAGCTGCCCATTGACGGGTGATCCACATCCATGATTGTTTGAAGTCGACGGTGAGCTACTTCGGCAAAATTGTTTGTTCTATCTTCCCCATTCCTTGTTCGATCATAGCAAGACCACAGATGAATTAGAAACGGCGGTGGTCGCATAACTGTTCCTAAAACAAAGAATTATTAAAAGATCTTAATCATAAAATACCAACCCACGTAGTTTGACGAAAACCAATTGATGACAGGCTCCAATAACGGCTGTTTGCGCAAGAGATGTATTTTGAGTTCCCGAAAGCATTCATAGACAGAGAGCGGCGGCACAAAGGCGAGCGAAATGAGCATTCTTGAGGCGAGCGCGAAGTTCGTAGCTGGATCCCGGTAGAGTGACATCAATCCTGCGTTCCCAATTTACTTCTTAAAGTTCTTCATTAAATGATAGAGACAGCCGTTGATAGTTGATCCTAAATTTAGATAGGTAACTAAATGATGACATATAAGATATTTACCTGGAAATGCTTCTCGCAACGAATGGATTACCGCTTGTTCAAAGTCCACATTTATGATTGACGGAGCAAATTGCAGCATCAAGGCTTTGATCGTTCCAAAGAGCTTATCGTAAGTGGCGCGATTCTTGTTCTTGAGCAGAGCGAAGAGGATCGGAAATACATATTTTCCACCAGATGGTTCGCCGCGTTCTTTTCCACCATGACTGCATAGACCTAAACATACATTACATTAACCCAAACATTTATCAAAACACTTACTTGCGTAAATGGAGGAGGTGTGATGCTGAACGTTCCATCAAAGTAAGCGTTTTCCATTATATCAGCCCATTCAAAATTGCGTTCTCGACTAATGATCATTACCCCGTAAACAAGTCAATAAGCTTACTAAAAATAAGATTGTTACCGGTCTGGATACAAAACGTGCCTTTTGCTTTTCCTTCTGCGAATCGACGAGAGTCACCTTGTTCTGAAAACAAGATAAGTTATCAAAAAATATGTTTATGAATGTATACCTGTTCGAGAAACGCTTCATACATGATTGGACCAAAGAAGTTGACTGCATCCGGTTCAGGCAAGACGATCATCCTCTTCAAAATCGTTGTATTCGGCCATTGCTTCTTGCTCTGGATCCACACGAGCGAACTGCAAACCATCCAGCATACATTCACGATTGTTAGCCATAGTCCTGAAAACATAAAATTATCTTTTCATACGAAACAAAGCGAACACTAATCAATCACACAACAAACACGAGACAACTGAACAAAACGATGCAACTGAACAAAACAAATGCAAATGGATTGGTTGCTGGCCGTAAAAAAATCTGTTTAAGACAAAAAAAATTAAATTCAAACAAATTTTATTGCGGCGAAATTAGATTTTGCCGACGAGATTTTGACCGCGACGAGATTTTAGCGCGACCAGATTTTGTCCGTGGCCGTCACAGGTTCGAATACCGCTGGATGCACACCTTATTTTTTAACCTATTTTTTACACTTAATTTACCGTATTTCCTCTAATAAGAGCCCATGGGCACTTGTTCTTCAAACCTTCAAACATCTGAAAAATTTGGAGTCGATCTCGAAAATTTGGATGCTCAACCAAAATCTAAAAAGCGGATTCGGTAGCAATCGTGAGAGTTAAGAAAATGCAAAAAACAGCAATGCTAAATATTTGTTCTGGGTTGAGATATATGTCCTGAGGTTTTTTTGTAAGTGTGCTCCAGGGCAGTGTTTCCATGATGTCGTTTTTTTGCGGATGATATGATAGTAATATGATATGGTTGAAAAAATTTTTCGCATGATATGATAATGATATGATATGGCCGAAAAAATTTTCGCATGATATGATGTTGTCTCAAAAATTTTCGTATGGTATGATAGTGATGTGATAGCATTGAAAATTTTTCCAGGTGATATGATAGTGATATCGGTAAAAAAAATTAGTGTGGAGTATTAGACTACAAAAATATGAGCAACCAATGAGCCACTGCAGGCAGTTGTTCACATCCAAACAGAGAAACGGATTGAAATTTTCGGTTGATATGATAATGATATGATATTGGCGGAAATTTTTTTCAAGTGATGTGATAATGATGTGATATTGGTTGACCAGTTGCTCCACTCTCCATTATGCATTCTTCATTTGCCTCGCTTTGTTTTATTGAATTGTTGGGTACCGTTAGGAGTAAATTCTGACTTTACTTGATTAACGGTTTTTGGATAGTGAATTTAGTGGCTCCAATAGATTGTTAAATGAGGAAAAAGTGAGGAAAAAAGCGAGGAAAAATTTTTTCTTCACTGAGGAAACTTTTTTCCTCAGAGATATAACCGTTTTGTCTATAAGAATTTTCGGCTATAACAATTTAGCTAAAACAAGGGAGAGCCAGGGGTTCGATCGCGAATTTCTAAAATAAAGGCATCTGGTGTCAAAAATAAAGGCAATTTAAAAGAATTTTCACCAAAATAAAGGCAACTTAAAGGCATGTTGTGCCTATGCTTCAAACCCGACAAAAATCAACAAAAAACAACTTTATTGACGAACAACATATTTTTCTCCCCCCTTTCCTGCTTTCAACAACTCTTTCTGCCCAAGAAAGTAGTCATAACTTTCATAACATTCGTCAAAATGTGCCTTTATTTTCAAAAAAATTAAAGGCAAAATTTTCAAATTAATGGCAATGCCTTTAATTAAGGGATATAATCGGACCCTGGGAGAGCCTAATTTTATGAAAAATTTGTCTTATCACGATTGTTTTTTAAATTTATAATCATCAAAATAAATAAATGCTTTTTTGCTAGATTGAAGTGCATCTATGTCAAAACTCTCAGATTTTTTTTATCAAAAAGTATATTTTAACCATTTTTGTAAAACTTTATTTTATCCAGTCCTTATAGAATAGTCCCAATCAAAAGACTGATGCCGAAGACTGCGTAGTCATTAGCTCTGCAAATCTTTTCTGTTCTGTAAAGTTATTTTAGGTATTCTCAAGGTTCTAAATATTCGGGAAAAACAAAAAGGTGAAATCGAACTACCGACTTCTAAGTTTCAAGTTTGTCATTTGGCTCCTTGCCTTGCCGTAATCGAGTCTTTATTGTGTTGAATCAAATAAGAATTTACCTTGCAAGATCAAAAAAAGACGTGGGGTTTCAAAAAAAGTTTGAGAGCTCTGATCTATGTCTATAATGTGACTGCCCTACGACTGGATATAACTTATGACTGGATACAACGACAATTACGAGTGGATACAACGACTCGATACACTTTTTCATACATGACCTCTGCTTAGGTGCAGGACGAACTCAATAATGCTTTTTATTAGTTTTTTTTGTAGTTTGGGGAACATGTTTGAGCCCGTCCTAACATACGCTGGCCTACCCTAAGCCTAAGGACGAGCCTACATACCATATAGCTAAATACAATTTTCAGTTTTTTTTGGCCAAGTTTAGGTGTATAAATTAGGTTTGAGGCAAATATTTCACAAAATAATAAAGTGGAGCATGTCCAAGTATCGCCTAAAATTAGTTTATTGATATTTTTGCGAAAATTGGGTATTATCTGGACTTATCCTACATAAATGATTTTTTTCATGTATCGAGTCGTTGTATCCAGTCAAAAGTTGTATCCAGTTGTTGGTACACCCTACAATTTACGTAAACGTGTACTTTATTATTCAGTATTTCTTATGAAACGTTCTAAAAGCATTTTTCAGATAAATATGTTTTACTCTGCAAAGCACGCTGAAGAAAGCCATGATGATTTTAAGGACCAGTATTTGAAAGGAACCGATGGCTCAAACTTTTCTTTCGAACAACCTCCATTGGGCATTCATGTTAGTTTACATATAAATTCATACATAACTCTTCTGTTTCAACTATATTACAGCCGAAAGAGTTTGTTGAGGCTCACTTTGGAAAGAACTCTAATGCCAAGGATCTGCAGTTTCGCAAGGGAACTACAACCTGTGCTTTTATCTACGAGCCAAAGACTGAAAATGATTTGGGTGGTGTGGTTGTTGCCGTTGACTCCAGAGCTTCTTCTGGCGAGTACATTTGTGAGTTTTTGCATGTTTTTAGTCGAGTGTTGTAAAAACTATATTTAGCCTCTCAAACTGTGATGAAGATTCTCCACGTCGCCGACCACATGGTTGCTACTATGGCAGGAGGTGCTGCTGATTGTCAGTTTTGGACTCGCATTGTGGCTAAGTATTGCAAGTAAGAGAAGTTCACCATTTACTCATGATATTAGGCTATACCAAAAGTCTGTGGAGGTTCACCTTGGTCTCTTATCTTGCGTTTTCCCTCATTTTTAAGTTTCTTGTTTAATTTCTTGGTGGGGTGATGATTGGGCAGCGGAAAAAATAGCGGCGGAAAAAACTACGGAATTTTTAAAGAGCCTTCATGTATGTTTGGCTTGCAAATCCGAATTTTTGACACCGAATCTGTGTACAGCACGGCCACTTTGCTTATATAAATGATCTTCAGTCACAGATCTCACTCATATTTTAAATTCCACTCGAGACAACGAAAATGCATACCTATTTTCGGAAAAAAATTTGGTTTTTTGTTTAGTTTGAGTTTAAATGTTTGGTGTTTCGAGTGGAATTCAAAATATGAGTGAGATCTGAAACTGAAGAGCATTTATATAAGCTAAGCGACCATGCTGGACGCTAATCTGTTGGCAGATATTCGGATTTGCAAGCCAAATATACATAAAGGCCCTTTAAAAATTCCGCTGTTTTTTCGCCGCCGAATCATCACCCCACCATTTTCTTTCTTTTAAGCCTGATATTTCTTTAACAAAAAATCCAACTGGCTAGGAATAAAAAAAATTGAACAATTAATTTACAAATCGCGACAAAAGATAATATAGGGGACCAAGGCAAAATTCCGCAAAACTTTTGGGACCACCTAATAATTAATTATTCATTTTTTCGTTCAGCTTGTTTGAGCTTCGCGAAAAGTCCCAAATCTCAGTGCGTGCTGCGAGCAAATATATGGCTAACGTTCTATATCAGTACCGAGGTCAAGGATTGTCCGTGGTACGCTTTTATGTTTTTATGTTTAATGCTTTTATGTTTTTGAAAATTCTAAGATTTTCTAAAGTTTTTAGTACTCTATGGTTGCTGGTGTCGATAAACGTGGACCTGCCCTTTTCCAAGTGGACAGTGAAGGAACTCGTCTTCCGTTGCGCATTTGCTCTGTCGGCTCGGGATCATTGAATGCTTATGGGATTCTTGACACCTACTACTCGCCCAAAATGACTGATGAAGAGGCTGTTAATTTGGGCAGACGGGCAATTATGCATGTGAGTGAAAATATAAAACAGCTTTTATCTAAATGAGTTTTAAATTTTTTAAGGCAACTTATCGTGATGCTGGCTCTGGTGGATATTGCAATGGTTAGTGAATTTCAATAAAAAAAAATACCGGTAGCCTTTTTAGTCACCCATATCACTCCTAAAGGCAAAACCATTCACAAGCCGATCGATGTCAGTCAGATGTACTACGACTTTGCCAAAGAATGTGGACGAGATGTAGCCGTTGAAGTCAAGGATGACAACTAAGATGTTTGATAAAAAAAAACATGTTTTTGACTGTTGTATGATGTGTTTTTTGAATAAATTTACTGTACGAGTTTACAGCTCTACACAATACTTTTTGGCCAGACATTTCGCAAGTACCAATTTCATTACAATAATACATAGCGGCTTCATAGAAAAACAGGCATTTTCGATCACATTTTTGAAGTTGTTGAAATGAGAATATTAGCAGTAAACAGGTTCACTAAGCACAAAAGCATAAGAAATTAAATTAAACAATTCCTGAGATTTATTGATGAAAAATACATTTACACAGCTGTTATTGGGGTGGATCTGGTGGTCGAAATCTGGGCAACGGTGGTCTGAGAGGTTCTTGACTAACATTTGTATCGTTAAGTATACCAGATGAGTGTGGCGGAGAATAGTTTGGTGGCATAGAGTTTTGATTTAGTTGAGCGCAGTGAACGGCCTGAAAATCTTGAGTTTCAATTGACAATTTGGTTGAATTTGTTTGAAAAATGACTTGATCGTAAGAAGGAGGTGGCTCCACAGGTTTAAAAGAAGAGGCAGGGAAATTGGATTGTAAAGGTAGTGTGATTCCAGGATTGAAGTTAGGAAGCTGCTCTAGTCTCACCACATATTGTCGTCCATTCAGTTGCCTTATCATTCCTTCATTTAACAAGTTTTCCTAAGTTATTTTTGAATTTTTTGGATTAAATTTTAAGGATAGTTTTTTCAATGAACCGAAATTTAGTTTTGCTTTATATTTCGGTCAAAAATTTTAATTAATTTTTTTATTGTTTTAATACAGACGACCACAAGAAACTCTTAATTCTCCTCATATAAAGATTTGCACTTTATTTCAGACACCAGTTTTTAGAATTTTGGTATTTAACATCATAATACTTTTTGCTCTAAGTCAACAAGCACTGGACTAATCTTAATTATAATCAGAGGACAGGTCCCTGATTAGTCTCCTGTGCTGCCTGGGTGTGACTTTGGGGCAAGACCCTGTCGTGAACCTGCCCTGGTCAATCTAAACAAAGGCAACCATACTCTAATATTATTTTGAAGAGAAAACCTGTCTAAGAACAAAACCTTGCCCAACTAGATTTTATCATTTCTTATAACCATCTTCGAAATACCGTATTATCTCTAGTAAGCGCTCCGGGGCGCTTTTTTTTTCAGCCCTCCGAAAATCGGAAAAATTTTGGGTCGATCTCGGAATCGGTAGAGCTCGTGGGAGTTAAGAAAATGCAAAAACAGCTTTGCAAAATTTCTCTAGATACAGACCCTCAAAGTAGAATTCGCTTATTAGAGATAATACGGTACGTCAAAATGTATTTTACTTCGCAAATTGTGATTAATTTCGACGAAGAGTAAAATCCTTCTTTGACAAAATTTTCCGAAATTAAGCTTAAATAATCACAAAATTACCTGTATAATCAAATTCTGTTCGCGTGTCAAAAGATCCTGATCCACATTCGCAAAACCGGGATGATTGTTCGCCAGTTGTGATGATCTATGAGCTGATCGACCAGCAACACATCTTTGATTACCACCACTTCTTGGTGGTTGTGCTCCTTCCTGACTTGCTTGGTTTCTACGCCGTTGCCCTATAATTTGTTGAAATTTCTCGATGTTTATTGTTTTTCCGAAATTAAGCCTACGTCTTTCCCGTCTTGAACTACGTCTCGGACACAAGTCTAGTCTGCAAACCACACAACAAATAATGATCATAGCTATGCCCAGCAATGGTAACCCCACAGCTACCAGCCAAGAAGAGGTGTAGAACTAAAACATTATTATGTATCAAGAAAGTCAATATTGAATTTGAAACAAAAATTACAGCCCAGTCTCGATATAATGACCCCCCTCTCCTCAAGCTCGTTCCTTTTTATCCTGATTTTTGAAGCCTTGTGCTAGTTGTCTTCGGTCAGACTTGTAACCCTAGTTAAAAGTATGAAAATATCCTTGAGTCTTATAGACACAAACAGTGAATCGTGAATTCATGTTTCCTATTTTCCCGTGTTTCGGGCGATTCCGGAGAATTGCTTGGGGAATCTCCGGAGCAGTACTCAATTTTTCTGAATTCCCTGTGAAATTTAACGACCCTAATATAAACTTACTTGGCAGAATTGACCACTATACCAGCCATCTACACAAGAACAATGGCCATTGCCCAGGTCTTTTCCACCATTGTGGCATCTAAGCGTTTCACAGTGCTTTCCAGTAATAAAATCAGGGTAGGGACATCTTAAAAATTGTTTTTAGCCTGATTTTATATTTTTTAAGAAAGAAGTCAACTTACACACAAATTTCTTCAGTAAATGACAAAGGAGCCTTTTTTCTGGTACCATTGTTAGCACATATTATCGACTCACACAGGTTACCCTCGTAGTATTTAGGACATACACAGTTACCTCTCAAGTTTTTGTGGCCACCATGCAAACAGTCGGGTGAGAAACCCATCATTTTCTTCATGTTCTCCCAGACTGAAGAGAAAATCGCTGTTCCTATTTCTGCAATGTATATGTTGCAGTGAATATATGTAGAACGTGCATAAATTTTAAGGGTAATTTTCGCGAAAAGAGGTTTCTAAGAGCCTACTTTAAAAAATCTGACATATTCAATAAAAAAGTATGGCTTAAAATTTTTGTTTAAAAGTTCATTGTCGTTGATGTTATGGCAATTACAATTTTTATATTTGCGGAGGACAGCTTTTTACTCCGAAAACATTCAAAACATGTTTTTTTTCGCGGGTGGTTTCGGTCCCAGCCAACCTCCATGTTGCATCAACGAAAGACAAATCTTCATTTTTTTGTCTCAAACAGAAAATAGTACCTTTTTATTAATTATTTTGTTTGCATTTACAGCTATAATACATATATACAGCCTCGATTTTTTTAAACTTTCAAATTATCGACTAGTCATGCCCGCAGTTGCTTAACATGGCCGAATCGAGCAAGTTACAGTCTAACATCCACCTCTATGTTGCATCCGCTTTTTTGGTATGGTTGGCCGGCAAAGAAATTACCTGTAAAATACCCTCTGTGTTGCGTCCACCTTTATGCTGCATCCGGGTGGTTTCGGTCCCAGCCAAATATGCAAACCTCCATGTTGCATCAACGAAAGACAAATCTTCATTTTTTTGTCTCAAACAGAAAATAGTACCTTTTTATTAATTTGTTGTTCAACTTCTACATTCTACTGTTCTTCCTACTACAGTCGAACCTCGATAAACCGTCACTCCGATAAACCGTCACCCCCGCTAAACCGTCACCCAGAAAAAATTTGGTTGGCCGGCAAAGAAATCCCAAAACACCCTCGCTAAACCGTCACTCCGCTAATTCGTCACCCCCGCTAAGCCGTCACTTTCGATCAATAACAAACAAAGAAATTAACCATTGATAAGCCGTCACTTTGTCTATTTTATGCAAATTTTCAAATTCCGCCTTTTTTGAATTTTTTTCTTCGCCATTTTTATTTGTATTCTTTTTGTTCGTCGTATTTGGCTGTCTTTTTTGTGTGACGCGCAATTATTTTGTCTTCAGATGTCTCGAAAACATAAAGCGGTCACACTGGAGGAGAAAAAAAGATCATCGAAGCGGCGGCGAAGAACAACAACAAGACGGATCTCGCCTTGGACGAAGCCTTTTACCAGGAGCGGAGAAAGAAGGAAAAACAGCGCCAACTTACAGATTTCTTTCCGGTTATTTAATGTTGTAGGCTCATTTAGTTGTTATTTGTTTAAAATAAATCTTTATCGTGATGCAAAAAATGAGACCTTCGATAAACCGTCACCCTCGCTAAACCGTCACCTGTGTGTGGTCCCCCGGGGTGACGGCTTATCGAGGTTCGACTGTACTAAGCTGTTTGTCTGTTTGATGTTTCACATTTCAGCATCAATAGTGGCAACTCCAAGCAAGAGGCGTAGAGCTATCACTCTGGAAATGAAAAAGAAAATCATTGAAGGTTCGGAAACAAAGAAGCGGAAAGAACTGAGCAAGGAATTCGAGCTACCAGTGGCTACGATCAAATGCATTCTCAAGCGTGACAGAAAGGCAATTCTCAGTGCAGTGGGTGAGGGAACAGATGCAAAACGAGCATGTCTTCAACCCAAAGAGTAGGACCGGAAGCTTAAGCGCAATGGTGGGAAAGTACTGTTGTACTTGGACAATTTCTCAGGCCATTCAAAGATTCAACTGGATACTACCGAATACTACAACTGCTTCTCAGGTTTGATCATAATTATGCAATGTATATATGATGATAATAAAATAAAAAACTCGCTTTTTAGCCATGCGACTAGGGAATCATTCATAATTAAAAAGTCCATTATTGCCGTTTTTCCCTTCGCGAAAGAATTGCTGCCATCGACGCCGAGGCCAACTACAAGGTGAATCTCCACAAGGCGCTGCAATACCTCAAAGGATCGAGGTCGAATGTAAAACCTGAAACTCTCGCCAGTTGGTTCCGAATGGCAAGATTGGTGGATTTTTTCTTTTATTAACGTTTGAATAATGTTTTGATTAAGGCTCTTGAACAAGTGCAAGCGGAGGAAGACATCAACGATGAACTCAATTTACTCTGGAATCAGCTGGAAGGGATGGAAATGACGGAAGGCGACCTAGATGATTACTTGGCTGCAGAAGAGGAGCTCATCTCTGGCAGGAATCGCAGCAGATGTTTCTACAAGGGAAATGGAAGAACCGGAAGAAGAAATTTGAGTCTATAGTTTGTTTGGTTTGAATAACTTTTACTTTTAGCGATGCTGAAGTAGTGGAAGTCGAAGAAGAGCTAGGATTTCTAGGTATACTCAACGATACCTCAGCCATCAGCCTCAGCCGGCTGAGTTCAAACACAGCCAGCTGACTGAAATTAAACAATTAGCAACAGCCTGGAAGGGAATTTAATCACTGACTTTTTTATTGACTGAACATTTGAAAATTTTCAGAAAAACGGTTAAACAGTCAACAAAAAACGCTAAAAATTTGATACAAAAAACTTTACTCAGCCGGCTGACTTCCAAAACTTTTCCTCAGCCTCAGCCGTCAGCTAGGCCTAAAATTTTAACTCAGCCATCAGCCTCAGCCGGCTGAGGATACCACCCTGGATGCAACATAGAGGTTCGACTGTCGACTGAATTTTATTGCTCTATACCTATGTAATGAGAGTTCAAGAATATGCAAAAAAACTGAATACAAATAAAAAAGTATACAAAAAATATCTTTGAATATTTTGGAGTAAAAAATCTACTTCCGAGAGTTCGAAACTAGGCAAAATTGACATTGCAATAATGGCCGTTGCTATTGACGGCAATGGTCTTTTAGTATTTGCATTTCAAAATTGACTAATATATTGGAAAAAGTTTTACCTGTGCTGTTTTTGTTGTTGAAGTCAGGCATTTTCACAGTGTTGTCGAATTCTACATTTACAGCTGGTTTTGCAGCAATTGTAGGCCCCTCAATATCATTGCCAGTCTGTCCTGTTTTTATAGACACTGCTGGCTGGTGTGGTGGCAAATATTTTGCAACCAATACTGTCTCCTTTTCTCCATCTAATTTCTTCACTTTCTCATCTTAAAAAGTGGATAAAAAAGGTTAAAAATATTAAAGTTTTAAGAATGTTGAAAAATACCATTATGTTGCAGTATTTTGCCCACAAGCACCGGCTCATCCTTGTGAAATTTGCGCAATCTAGGGTCTAATATATCTTCTGGCTGCCAAAAATTGACAGATTTGGATTCTGGAGGCATTAGTTTATGTGAAGATTTGTTCTGACCAGTACTGCTGCTGTTGTTAATGTTTGTAGCTGGACGTGTATTCAAATCTACATCTGATTCAGATGGTTTGTTTTGTCCAGCCAGTGAAGGCAATGGTAACTGGACTGAGGTCATGGTGCTTAGAGTCTCTAATTATCCATGCTGCTCAATCCACACCGTAACAAAATAATTATAAAGTAGTGTTACAGGCCAAGTTTTTTACTTGATATGATTTTTACAAGTTAATCACAAATTTAAAATACAAATTCATTAATCACAAAGTCATTTACTTGTCTTTTTGCATGTTTAATTGGTCCCAGCCTCTTTTTAAAGAGGCATGCCCGTGTCAGGCACAGACATGTAAATAAGCTCAAATTTAAATAATTATAAAACAGTAGAAAAGGTTTTATAAAAACCACGTCGATTATTATAATAAAAAGTGCAAAAATTTTATTTCATATTTTATTAAAATTCTGATCAGTAAGTGAGCAACAACAATAAAAGTTGAACAATTTGTACATTGAAAACACAATACCCATAGAGCAAATGAAAGAATTTAAAAAAAAAGTTTTATAGGAGGGTGAAACTGGACACTGGCAAGACATGTTTACACAATTTTAAGTCAAATATTTAAACAATAAACCTATTTAAAATCTTATTAAAGCAATTCTACAATAGTTTGTTAGACTCTACTCCTAGAAGATGAATGCCTATGAAACGGTGTTGATTCCTGCTCTTCAACAGTGAACAATAGTGGAATTTCTTCTGGCAGACGGGAACCTTCTGGTAATGAACTATACACTTTTCCCCCAAGCATTTTCTTGGCTGAAATTTTTTTGATTTTTAGCGACCTATGCTTAAAATAATGCGCCTTCATGTATTGTTGAAAAAATTAACTACAGGCCTGCGCAGGGTGGTCCAGAATTTCCTGGGATTTAAAACGGCCATAACTTTTCTTAAAGGCGACTTTTGAGATCCTGTTTTTTTATTCGCTTTTTCTCACTGACAATATTTGTTTTTCTTAAAAAAAAATTTTTTAATTTAATTTTTCGCCTTGGTCTCCCCTATTGTCAAATTATGGTTCAATGGATTAAAGGACCCTGTCTCTTCCTTATCGTGGCAATTTCAAATGTTTGGGAAAGGGAGGGAAGAGGCAAGGCAAAAATTAAATTTTTAAAATTTTTAAAGAAAAACAAATATTAGAAAAAGCGAATAAAAAACAAGATCTTTAATTCGCCTTTAAAAAAAGTTGTGGCCATTTGAAATCCTATGAATTTCTCGGACCACCTTTTACATAAAAGCATTAACCTTGAATGCCGTTTTATCTTTTTTACCGTAATTCCTCTAATATAAGACCCCCCCTTTGATTCAAAATCGTGTTCTTGGCATTGTTTTTTTGACCCACTTTTTGAAGAATGCTCTTATGCAATTACCACCATTTTGTGTAGCCAGTGGAAATGACATACAAAATGAATCAATAAGTCTTATAAAGGGTTCGGTATTTAATCAAATTTTGTTTAATCTTGAAATCGATCACCGACTTGATTTTCGGAGAGTTGAAAAATAAAGAAACACGGTAAGTCACTTTTCTAACCCTTTTATAATAATATAGTTATTTTAGAATGAGTTTTAACACTTCTAATAAAGTCGATATTTGGCGGGCGGTGGTTAAGCCAGCGTCAAAAATTATATAATTTTTTTAGCAAAATATATAGTCACAAAAACCATGTATATATTTAAACTCGACGTTAATTTTTTTCTTTTGATACCAAAACAAAAGGCCAGATAAGCATTAACAAACCTGCAGTAGACTGCTCCAAGGATCTGCTTTTAGTAGAGGAGTTGTGAGGAAAGTTAAGAGAAGTTAGTTGCTGGTTCTTGTTTAAGCTGCAAACAAAAACACAGTCAGCAAATAAAACAGAAAATAGAAGCTGGTGTTAAGGCAAGGTACCTAGCTACCATTAAGCAATTTATGATGATATGATTCCACTAAAAACTTACATTTTCAGAAAAGTTTTCAGCAGACACCGAACTTCTTCTAGTTCTTGCTCTCCAAATGGCTAAATATAGAAAAACTTTACTTTGAAGTTTTTTTAATTAAAGTTTTGCTAACATTTTTATCTAAAGTGGAGTCCCGATAAATCACACTTCCAAACATTCGTCCCCGCTTAGGGTTCGACACTTTTTTTACACTAATTTTCGAAAGCTTTTGCCAATGCTGTTTGACAGTCTGGTCCTAAATATCGATTCCGATTTTACCGGCCGTTTTTTAAAAACACTGCAATTTGCACACTAAAAACAAAATATTGATAAACTGCCACCCTATTTTGAAAAAGATTAAGAAGTTTAAATTGAGTGAAGTTAAGTGTATGTTTTTAAAAATCACCGACATCAGCCCTGGTTTTAATTTCATGATTTCTAGACGCATTCAACTGCTCTACATCAACTCTTATATCTACAAATTTTGACTCATTTGGAGTCTAATTGTAGTTTATGCACAGTCGCCCTTCGATTTAACGACCCTCTTCGGGCCGGCGAAATTGGGTGATTAGAGCGATTTTTTTGGAAAAGTTCACAACGAGAGGTTAAATCTAGGGGTCTGTGCACCGATCGTCTTTAAATCAAAGGGGTGAGGGATATAGTTAAAAAGACTAATAAAATCCTATCAATTATGTTAAATATTAGCTTTTTTAATTTTTAAATGCCTTAGATTTCACTAGCTCACCATTTCTGTTCTTGATTTGGACCATTCGTGCAAAAAGCCTAGTCTGGCTATAAAAGTATCATCTAGTTCTGCCAAAGCAACAGTCTTGATTCGTTTTAGGTAGCAGTAAGTGGACTCGCCAGGCCAGCGCACTAACTCTCCATTGATAAACTCCAATTGACGATCTGCAATACAAATAGATCTTAATTTTTCTTTGAAATTTGTTTGCTTTTTGATATCTTGGCTAACGCAGAATCTTAAATTACTTACCAACATCTCTAATAATTTCGTCAAATGCGATCATTCTATGCACATATGGAGTATTTGCATCTAAAATATACAAATTTAAATTTTTTGTCATCTTAACTTAATTTTTTTGAAGACCTACGCTCAGAAATCATGGTGCAATCGGTGAACTTGGGGAAGTGAACTTTGCGAAAAGAGTGAACAGCTTCGATTTTCCTCAAAATAGCTTCTCTACTTTTCTGCAAGTGTGAGTAAGTGGGGTTGATTGGTGGTACAAAGTGCAAATAAACAAACCTTGGACAGCTCACTAGCCACACTACTATTGATTTCTTTCCTGGCACTGTTGTTTCTCAGCCGCTGGATTTGCCGATAAACAAATATGCCAAATAAAATTGCCAGCTGAAATATAAAAATTACTTATAATACAGGGTGTGTAAACAACATTTACTACTTTTGAACTTTTGAGTTTTTAGTATTTTTGTTGTAGTTGGCATTTAAGTATCATTTTTACGATTCTTTCAACTATTTTGGACGCTTGCACAGAACTTTAAGTGGGTTTGAAGATTTTTAAGATATAGGTCCCAAAAAATTCCTATCAACAATCAATTTTTTTGCACTTCTTTACTTTACTAAAGTCGACTCCCTCCATAACGGACCGCTGGGGACCGGCGTCAAATGTCTGTTATAGAGGGAGTCCGTTATAGCGGGGGTCTATTATACTATCAGGATGTTGAAGGAGGTACATCAAGTGTTAGGACGAAAAAATTAAGTTATTTGATTCTGCATCATTTTAATCGTGCACTCTTAGACCAAAAAATGGGCAACCGAACAAAACCGAATTTTAAAAGTATTTGTCGCGAGACAAAACCGGAAAAAGTCATTTTTGTCCGGGAGCCCAGAAAATCATCTAGCTCGTGGCACATTTGAAGCATTGCTGGATCAACGTCGTGAGTTTTCATGTATGGCTGACTCATCAATGTCTAAAACAAAAGGTTGTTAAAACAACAGCACAAAGAAGCCACATTATGAAGAGAATGAACAGAATCAAACATTGAATGACTAAAACGAGCAAATTACTTAAAAAAATTGCGCATATTTAAAATTTTTTAAAAAATATCTGGAATTTTTTTTCAATATTTCACTGCCAACTGAACAGGTCCGTTGTATCCAGGGTCCTTTTACAAGGTTGGGACCGGTTAAGGTGTCCGCTACAGAGGAAGTCCGTTATAGAGGGGGTAGAATATGCCTTATTTTAGGCAAATCCAACAAACCAAAAAAAATTAGTCCGTTATAGAGGAAGTCTGTTATATCGAGTGTACGTTATAGAGGGAGTTGACTGTATAAAAATTTTTGAACATTTTAAACTGAATATTCAAATCATTTTTTGACCCATTGTTATGGTTAAAATTAAAAAAAAAACTGAAAAATTTGTCTATTAATACTTGTGGGTTCAGAATCAAAGTTAACATATAGAACAAACAGGGGAGAAGAACCAAAGCATTTTTTATTGGGGGCGAACCCAATACATATGCAGGCAAACTTTGATTTAACGAAACCCCGATTTAATGAATATTTTCGACGGTACCAAGAAAATTTTAAAATCAATTTGTTAAATAGAGGTTTCACATTAGAGCCAAAATTGAATGAAATAATCCAAATCCAGAAATAAAAAAGCGTCATAAGCATCAAAATAAGAGTAAAGGGTTTTTCCCCACAAATGAAATCTTATTTATTTAAACACCTACCAAAATTAAAAAGGTAAGTACAAAAATAATAGTATATCCACCCAGAGATAAGGTCACAAAGCCTGGCATTCAGTAATAGCAAAAATATCTATGCCACTGTCAAATAAAGTAGTAGCAATCAAATAGTAAAAAACTAATTATTTCCAACATTCCCACTATTTAACTGTGTTGCTGATCTAGTAATATTAATGAAGCAAAGGAAAACATAGCCAAAGGTCCACTTTCATGCATTATTTTTATTATATATATTGTTGTTGTGGAGTAACAGCGTTACTGGCTCGCTTTACTAGCTGAATCACTGCTACTACTACTGGCTGCTGCTTGATTGACTGAGTGCAAAAGAGGGTGTCTGATTCAAAACAAATAAAGACTAAAGCAAAATTGGCGAGAGGCAAGCACGACAATTGTTCACTTGGCTGGCTGTCTAGAGCAATACCAGTAATTCAATCCTTTCGTTGTAAAACTAACAAGTATTTGATTGCTATTTCAAGTCGGTATGACTAGGCTTGCAAAATTTATCAAACAAAATCCTAATGAATCTAATTTTAGACCTAGAACTGACTTCTTTAAAAATGAATGTAAAAATGAATTTTCATCACGCATTTTTTCTCAAAACCTATTAACCAACCTAATACAATCTCTAGTCAAAAAGTGGTTAACGGAATTTCCCTCAGCGCGAAATCAACGACTGTTATTTGACAATGTCAAGACAAACGGGTAAAATACTTAGGAAAGTAGTATTCTGGTGTGTGAAAACAATTTGAAGCCTTGTCCTTCACAAGTGAAGATTTTTTTAATGTCTTCTCATCCATTCACTCCGAAATATGCATACCATTTTCCCTTCAGTTAGTTTGGTATAAGTCAACTCTCGATTTAGTGTAGGCCCGTAAGGACCGAAAAAATATACACTAAATCAAAAATAGACTGTAGTGTCATTGTGTACCTAACACTACGTGTCCAATAACGCGGCAAAAGTCGCAGTCACAGTGTGTGTCCAATGACGCGGCAAAAGTGTGACTGCGACCGTGACTTTGACTGCGACTCTTGATGTGTGTCAATGACGCGGAAAAGTCGCAGTCACACTTTTCCGCGTCATTGGACACGTAGTGTAAAGGACAGCGCTACAAATATTTCAAAAAATATATGGTTTTAAAAATATGTACAAAATTAATCCAAATCCTTAATTTGCTCGATTTTTTCCATACTTTTTCATATCCTCATTTTTCAGAGCTACCCCTCAGCCATACAATAACACTACCAGACAAAAAGCTCCATAAAGTAATACATTTAAAGGGGTATGCTCGTTGCCGATGGGAATACTTTAAAAGGCGGGTACCAGTGAAATTCAAAAGATAATTAAAATGACGCAATTTTGTGAAAGTCAGAGAAAAATTATGCACCCAGTCGAAATCGAAGCGACGACCGACTTTCTCAGTCCACCACCGCTTCACCACTGAGCCACCGATGCTATTGAATGGTGGTAATGGTTTTCAATACTTATCACAAAGGGGTACTCAACAAATTTGCATTTCAAAATAATTCTTTTTTGAATTGACCTGGTACCCGCCTTTCAAAATATTCCCATCAGCGACGAGCATACCCCTTTAAGGCAATTTCCGAATGAGGCGACATTAAAAAATTCTCACTTACTGGAGACGAAGCTTGCGCCATAAACATAAACGCCATAAATGCAAAAACAAAAATTTTTTGTTGCAAGATGTAATTTGACAAGCTTAAGACGAGCTTTGACAAAATTTGTTATATGATGCCTACAAAGAGTTAGATTCGGTTGCCTTTGCAAAAATTGACGTAAATTTGGTACGTCTAGGCAGAGGCGTAGCCAGCAATTTCTGGCTAAAGCATACCACCAATCACCACCACCTCCCCCCCAGAGGTCATTTTAGCTACACCGTTTTCGAGTTTTATAAAGTGTTTAATTAAGAATTTTTTAAAAAAATCTGACGGGGGGGTACTCTATAGCCCCCTCATCCCCCTTCCCCTGGCTACGCCTATGCGTATAGGACGAGCTTGCGAAAATTAAAAAAACCCGGAAAAACCGTAACCGAAAACGTGTACGCCGAAATACGGTTAACCGAAAGCCGGGTAGGCCCAAATTAACCGCAACCGCACCACACTAGTAATTATGTGAGAAAAGTTAGCATTCTATATAAGGTACGGTTCTTGATTTGGAAGCAAGTGACTCTCCATATCGTACCCTCTGTATAACGTACCCTTCTCTATAACGTACCCCTAAGGTCGGTGCCTAGGGGGTACGTTATAGAGAGAGTCGACTGTATAAGAATCTGAAGGTCTGTGTTCACATTAGTCGTTGTGTGGAATAAAGAATAAAGCAGTTGTGTTTTAATCTCTCTCTCTTCGCGCTGGTACCAATTCCTTCAAAACTCAACACATGGGCACTACAATATATTCCCTTGTAAATGTTATTCTAATCATCTTTTTGAAGAGAAAGTTAAAATTTCAAAAAATATATAAATTATTTTATTGAAAAATTATCATTATAACACTTTTATCACATAAACACATACATGGTCGCTAGCATGAAATCATACCATAAAATTAAAAATATAATCAACATTTAGCATTTGGTTATATATAGTATAAGTTATACAGGATTATATGTAAACTAATTTATATTATAACTAATTATATTATAGTAAGGTTTTGTGACTTTAAAGGCTCATGAGTGAACATGTAGTTACCACAAAAAAATTAGAGATGTAACCGTTTTGGCGGCAACCGGACATTTGTCACTTTTTGAAATATTATGTCGCGCCACATTTGTCACTATAGTTATTTTTGTCGCGCGACATTTTTCACTTTTTGTAATATGCAAAAGAAGGGTAAAATAGGTTACATGACTCCAGTGTTTCCGAAAATAACACTTAACACTTTGCATTTAACACTTAATACATACCTTTTTTCATATATTTTGTTTTTTTATCTCAGATGTTTTAACCGTTTTGTAGCTGAGATTTTTCTCTATCGAATGAGTGGTCAAACACATCAGTTAAAAATAATTTTTCAGGAAATCACACCAAGTGTTTGAAAAA